>JAHZNE010005234.1:0-35592 GCA_027744055.1 Callyntrura sp. NNG-2020
TTGGGGAAAAAACTTGGGAAAAAAATTTAAAAAAATTAGTGCCCCCCCTTTGGTCGAATCCAACCAAATTTTCAAGTACAGAGTTCCCCTCTCTAGGCAAATGATGACCCCCATTATGTAACACATTATGACCCCTCCCTATCCCTTAATGGTAAATTCAAGATCCAGAGCGGACATGTGCCCCTCGTTTCCCCGGTTCCTATAGGTATGCATGTTTTAATCTAACAAACATGCAAATCAATATGTGTCATTCAGAATTATGCCCTTAACTTAAACGAACGGACACGGACTACTACGGTACGCTTAAACGCAACGCTTTGGCATATCTTCAGATGAGTTCCTTGATGACCCGTATTTGCGTTCATTTTGCGACATATGACAACCCGAACCTTAGAGCTGTTAGTGGTGGGGATGGCTACCAGAGTGAATTACGACAGTCACGAACGTGGCAACCTATTGCACAAGCTACAAATTTGTTTTCTCCACTGCGATTTAAGATTTGAATTTAAATCCAAGAATTTTTCTGTATAAATAGTATTGTGCTATTGTCCATGCAGGCCGAACCCTGCTCTGACATTTTCCATAGAAGCGATAATAAAAAAACAAAAGTTATATTTAAATACATAGAAACATTGCAGACCTTTCTTTGCATACAATTTTTGTTTTTTTACTATCGGTTCTATGGAAAATGTCAGACAGGGTTCGGCCTGCAATGACAATACATGAATCGACATGAATTTATTTTACGTGCATCATAATTATAATTTTCGAATTTATTTTTAAGTTAATGCAGGATTTAAATTTATTCAAATTTGTCGATTGAAGGGAACAATGACATATACATATAAATGAAGTATTTACGGGATAACATAAATTAAGTTTAAAATGAGGACATAGTGAATTTGAATGATCAAATATAACCCACTAGAAACAAACACAAGTATGCACCTTTGACTGACAAGTGAATTTAATACAACTTAATTGACAGTAGTGTAACAATGTTTTTACTTTCGAAAAAGTTCGAAAAACGAGGATTAGGCAAAGGATTTCTACCTAATTCGTTTTATTACTTCACTATCCGTCATTATATCTTACTAATTATTAATTATCTTGCATTTTATCTATAAAGCGAATACTAGCACGTTACTAGGGCCCAAACATAAATCCCCGAGTTGAAATATCGAAGTAAGAAGATAAAAACAAAATCCACAGTGACCAATCACATGCTGTTCTTTATTTGAAGGCAAGTCTTATTTGTAATACAGTCTATTTAAATCGTATCTCCATAATTTGTTTTCAGATCAAGTTGTTGGTATATATAAATCAAATATCCTGTACAAATGAGAAACTGTCAAAACAAAAAGGAGATTTTAAAATGTGAAAATTTAATTTGAAAACAGTCTACACGGAGAAATAATTTAGCCTTTTTGACAAAATTTCACCCAGTAAACTAATCAATGACAAACTTAGTAGCACACCAACTGTAGTTAGCAAGGCGTACATTCTAACATCCAATTGCATTCCCACAGTTCTGTTTTCAAGTTTCTTCCCATTCCCAGTTAGTAGCCGTTTATGTCTTGCCATCCTTTGTTTCATTCTTTTGTTGGCAGCATTCATTAGTTGCACGTAAAATGTCCTTATTCCACTTTCGTACAACAATGTCCCCAGCGTCCTAGCAAATGCCACTCTTCTTGTGGAATGTATCGACATAAAAATCATTGCTGATCCGTAATCTTTTTTTATTATATGACAGCGTGCCTCTGTATTCTCCACTTCAATCAGCAAACCAATATTCTTTCCAGCGTTGCCGTGAGTTGAGTAATGTGGGGTGAACGCAACCGTTTCTCCATCTTCCACGGCATTAACTGGCTCATTATTACGCCATTGCAATGCCTTTAATTTCCAGTACCGTCTCCAGTCCTTGCCCGTAATATCCTTTGAGAATCCCTCTCCCTTCAAATTATGGGTAAAAAATTCACTCCAGAACTTCAAATACAATAAGATGTACCTGCCCTCCCTCATCTTGTCTTCTCTAACGTTAAAAGTCATTTTGTACCCATCATTGATCAATTCTGCCAGTGTTTGTCGCACGTAAGGCAGCGGGCGGGCAATCAGCTTGCTGGTAAGGTCAAACTCATAAAAGTTTACCAATATAAAGGATGCAATAACAAAAAGCATATTTATTGCATGCTTTTCTTTGTATGTTCCCTGCTGTAGGATCATGGATACCGTATCAAACAAGTGAAAGGAGATTTGTTTCATATCATTTGCTTTTTCCTGTTTATACTTAGGCCCTATTGCTGCCTTGAGTTTAAAATGTAGAAATAATGCTACGCAACTCAGAGCTACAAACATCCACACTGTCGCCCTAAACGGCTGCCCGATCTGTTGGATGCTAGTTTCTATTCGAAAGTATTCCACTTTGTCGCAATAGGAGAGACTAAGTACGAGGGAATCGTCCATCACGTTTGCAGCTATTGCCGACTGCACTAAAAGTTTCATGTTTTCCTTCTCGGCGCCCTTGGTGTTGAATAGAATTACATTTCCCGTGTATTGTATCGGTGCTGACCTGTTGTCGTACAGATGTGTGTTGCCATGTATTAAAGAATGATTGTGGTGCTGGGAAAGCTCGTCTAAAATAAGAAGGGGAGGCAGATAACATTCTGGTAGCATTTCTTTCGATCGCCATTTCATAAAAACTTCTTGTATGGGTACACCATTTCCACGGCAACTCAATTTTTTACCGACGCCTGATACTGTACCGCCCACTGCGCCAATTACATGTGTTCCATGCTTCATGTGATGAGGAGTGTGGAGATGGAAAAAAGAAAGGAAATGAAAAACAGTTTTGTTGGAGAAAACAGGCATGTTGACAAAGACGTCTCGGTTGTGCTCACAGTTGACACACGCCCATTTTATCCAAATTTCTTGTAACGGAACCGATTTTATTTCCTTCTGCAGAGCAATTACAAATGTTACAAAAGGGGCAGTGTAGACAGTGTCCCAAAATAGGTACGGTAACTCCCAGTCACTTAGTTGTGTCAGTCCGAGCAATATCGTCGTTTCTGGGGAATGCGATGGAAAAGTTAACCCAGCTGATACTCTTTTTAACCAGTATGACCAGACATAGTAAAAGTAGCTTTCAAATTGTCCTTCTTTCCAATTTGAACCGGAGTAGATTTGAGCTAGGTCGGTAATTATAAGGTGACACGAATCTATAGAGAACACATGCCGGTACACTCTCAAGACCACGGGTGTTTGTTGTAGTAGCTTAATGTCATCCTCTATGTTGCTCTTAGCAGGACGGTTGTGATCTGTGATGATTTGGGGAAATAAAATGTTTCCATTGTTTTCAAAGACTTGGTGATCCACCCATTTGACCAAGGTCGAAGTTTCCATAGAATTTTCTTTCACATGATTCCGTGCGAGGTAGAGGTTACAAAAGGGGTATCTCGATGAGTCAATTTTTAAAGTAAAATGGGGGGAAATTTGTTGCCCGAAAGCTATTTGTGCACAAAGGAGAACGAACGTTTCCATCCTCATTTTGTTTTGTTCTTTAATTTTATACTGAAATTTAATTTATAAATGCGTGTTCTGTTTAAGCTTTACATAAACATAACAGCTTTGCCATTGTAAGTTTCCCATTGACTAAATGTAAACATCATGTTTGTGAATTTAAGTATTAAACGTCCTTGAGGTTGAAGCTTTTTCTTCAACGGAGGTTGTTTAAAACCAAATGCATTTTAGTCATAACCCGATTACTTTATGAGTGCTTTTCGTTCCTCCACACCAACACCATATAATCATTTTTATTTTATATGCGTATAGGAGCAGGGCTGTAGGAACGTATTTTAGGCTGTGGGGGACCAAATTGCGCACTATATGTAACAGAAGTGCGCACTTTTGATAGTGATACTATGCAGTATTATTTAATTTTCAGTTTCAATAATGTAAATAACTACATGAAAACTCTGAATTTAACACATCCAACATCCTCCTGTATTTAGACATGTACAATAATAATAACAATAATAATATATAATAATATATAACAATAATAATTTTAACATCTTCTTAATACATACATGTGCAAAGTCTTAAAAAACTTTGAATGGGGCGTTAAGTTTAAACAAATGAACTACCTTGTTCTGCACTGAAGTGTTTTCTTTTACTCTATATTAGTTTAATATCTTTCAGTAAATAGATTTAGATAAACATTTTCTGTAGCAAGAACTAAAAGAATAATTGTTAATCATAAAATTATATTTTGTTCGAAGAAAATGTCACCAACAATAGCAATTAGAAAACATTGTTTATAAATACCTTTTTGGATCGTAGATAAATGAAGTCTTACCTGTATTNCTTACCTGTATTATAATATATAAAGCATATATTTTCACGGAATTACGAGTATGAAAAATTGTTATTCCATTTGATATAGCTAATCATTTAAGAGTCACTTACATTTTACTTGCATCATCATACCTGTTCTACAGGTGTGAAAAAACGTACAGTGTGTAGAACTAGGACGAGTATGAATAATTTTATATCCACTTAATTCTAATTCGATGCATAGTATATGGATTTGCTTACAGTTTTGAAATATAAAGATGAAAAAAAGTGTGCGGTTGCATTGCTATATCAATAATGGACTAAAACTATGTAAAGACACTGGCTTCAAATTAGCGTAACTCTAGATAAGAGATAATGTGAAAAATGTCATTTACATATTTGGATGCACGACATACCACATCACTTGCGCACTAACTTTCGAATTTTTGAATCACAACCTTCATCATGATACGACCCTACCACGTAGCCTGAGAGAAATTCAAAATTTCTTACTACTAAAATCATATTTAGAGGCGGATGTTAATGGCTGCGTAGCTACCCCACGAAAACTTGATATGCAAAATCAGCTTATACAAATTCATTCACCAGACAATGCTCTGATATTACGTGAATTTGTGAAAAAAATAGATAACCCTACTGGCCTAGAAGGCACATGACAGAACGAAGGAAATTTTGCTTAAGAAAACAAGGGATGCAAGAAAATCGCACCTTTTATCAAGAAAGTAAACAATCTCGTGTCAATTTATTCATATATTAAAGTACATTTGCTGGATTTTAAAAATTATGAAAGAAAGAAATCCGCCGAGGCACGTGACGGGGTTAGATCAATAATGCAAACCAGCCTGTGAAAATCTGTTCACAAACATAATCGTAAACAGTCTTATACTATGAACCCTCTGCAGACGTATTCTTGTGATTGGAGGGGTGTCCCTACACTCATTACGTCATATAGCCGAAATACTTTAAAACGACAGCAAATATTGGTTTAGAATGTGCATGGCATCGCCGGAATTTACCTTTCAAATTTTGTATTTAACAGGCAAATCTGTAAAGCAAACAGCTATCAAATCAAAATCATACATCCACTGCTTTCCCTCTGCCACATATGAATATCTCTTTGGTGTTATGTGAATGTAAACTGTCCGTCTAGTCACCTATAGCGGTGTCATGCAAGAAAAGTTATCAGGGGCACACAATGTTAGCATATATGTCGCAGATAAACAAGAATTTCTACAATAGAGGGCGCTTCTTGAATCCTGCTACACATTGTATGTAGTGGTGGCCTAATCCTCCGGGAACATGTTGGACCATGCTTAATCGCATGGAGAATCTAACGATTATAACAGTAACAGTTATTGCTGAAAGTTGCTACTAGATATAAAAAAGACTAACACAATCCAGTCTCTTTAATTAGTATAAACCCAATACATTTGATACATTAAAAAAATAGTACGGCGGACGGCCTGGAGATTATTCTCTTTCTGTCTACTGCGTGAGATACGGCGTAGTTGGTAGATCCGTTAAATAATGGTATGGCTAGACGGAGTGTGGAAAACGAATGGGTAAGAATCGTTTTGACCTTTGACACTTTAGGTGTTCAACGATAGAAATATAAAAGTATCTCACTATGACTATACGTCCGTTTCATTCCGTTAGGTTACATATGAATTCATTTATCTATACCATTACATAATAATAATTTAAATATTAATTTACATTTAAAGTAAAAAGGTTTTATTGCATTTTGGAAAACATGTTTCTGATGGAATTCGTTGTAGTTGTAATATTGGATTATTTCAGCTTACTACATTATGCCCATTTGTAAAATACATTTTTAGAACTCAATTTATGCATGTCGTTAAAAATTAGCATTTTGTTTATTTGTTTGTTTCGACCAATTCCATGTTTCACAGGCTATAAGTATAACGAATACATAATTCAAAAGTAAATCGCTGCTTTCTGGCAATTTTCGTGTGGGGGACATGTCCCCCACGTCCCCCACGGTTTCTACTGCCATGATATAGGAGAGATGGATTAAATATGCTCAAACATTTCAAAAGAAAATGACCAATTCATTGTCTATCAAGCGAGAAACCCTTATTACAATTTCTATTAGAAATTGAAATAAGGGTTTGAAATTGCTATGAAATTACTATGTGAATCTGAATGGCATACAAATTTATCGACGTCATTCAAAATCCGTTGACAAAACTACTAATACACTTTTTTACCTGCAAAATTATAAAGCAAGATAATGTTGCTTCGAACGAGATGACCAAGAGTTTCGAAAAAACTTATTTAATTATGGGTGAGGTGGATGTAGAACCCGTTGGAGGTTGAACAGCGAATGTGTCGAATAAACACTTGTCAACATAATTTTTCGCTTTCTTAATCTACTCACTAATGCGTCTATACTCTAAAGGAGACGAATGGAAAATAATTAAAATTGCCTTTCCATCATGGACTTTACTCATTAATATTTTGAAAAAATAACCGGTGCAACCTTGTAATTGCATTGATAAAAATAAATATAGTTCTTGTTAAAATGTGTATAAAATTTCTTTTATTGCTTGTCTGACATGATATTTTATAGGAGTTCATTCTCTATATTGCCCTTTCGCAGAAGCGATACCTTCAAAAGCAAAAGTAGACTTGTAGCCCACTGTGGCTGGACATTCTACTTTCTACTTACAAGTACAAGGCAAGGCGTGTGTGAAAATGAGGCTGAGAAGAGAAGCATATATGCGTATATAACTTGTATACTCAAGGGGTTACATGTCTGGTTATTTTTGTCCCTTTGTGCGATATTTCCCGCTTTTTGAAATATCCACGAAAAGCTAATTAGTAGGCTTTAGAATTATATGCAGCAAAAATGGCAAAATATTTATACAACTTATTACACAATTTTATCAATTTAAATAAATGATATTTGTTAGCAATAATAAAAAATTAATCAGATGATATACAATTTGCTCATTTACACTGCAATTTATGTTAAAGTGACAAATGAAAGACATTTCTATGTTCTTTATGATGAACCGTCTTCTATTATCCAAAAGTATCGATTTCTCCATTCCAAACTAAAACTGCTTTCTTAATAGATCCTAAATGAAAAGTTTTTGCATACAAATTTTCAAATTCAATCCATGTATCATATATCGCTAATACTGGTTCCGGTGGTAACTGTAATCCAGATAAAATCGTGCTTTATATCGACAAGCAAATATATTTTTTAAACACTCCCTTGATGTAAGCAATTAATTTTGCCTACAGAGCTATATTTAATTCTAACACGGCTTCAGTTACGCGATTCAAAGCTGGGCTTACGTACATACATGCAGATATACGTATTACTTAAAGTAACGCTGGATAAATATGTCCCTCTCTTAATGGAGTTCCAAAATTTTATTAAGTGCTTTTATTAAGTGCTTATTTACGTTTACGGAAGTTTATTTACGACAAATCTAAGCCATTTTGTGTCAGTTTCAAACGAAGTGAAGGTCGCATGTCTACGTAATCATATTTATGGCTTAAGTCAGGGAGTTGTTTAAAAAATTAAAATGTCGATGCGTCGCATAATACGAATACTGCCTGTTAGTAGAGTTTTGAAAATTCTGTTTGGCATTTTAGAATTAGATTGTGAATTTTTAATTTATCCTACCAATTTTGAGATTTCAAACAGATAGAATAGAGCACTGGTGGAAGTGATGAAATGAAAAAGGTAAGAAATTCCTGACATTCTCCGCTCACCCCATAATGTACGTGCAAGTATCAAAGCTGTTAAGAGTGGGCTCGTTTAAATTTGTAATCAATTAATGTATGTCATAGTCAACTTTTTTATTAGTTTTTTTTATAGTATGCATGCATATTAGTTAGTTCCAAGGAGATTCCCAAATGCTAATTTTTATGTTACGTTTTATTTTTCTCATTAATTGTGTGGCCTATATTTAGAAAATGTCCAATAAAGACAAATAATAATTTTAAATCATAATAAAATAGTAATCATCATCCAATTTTTCGGTGCTCTTAAATAGTGTGTTTTGATAGTATCTCGGTGTTCATTACTGCTGCAACAGGTTTTCGTCGACGCTTTCCCTTTCCCCTTAAAATTTCGCCGACAAAGCTTATAAAAGCCAAACCTAGCATTGCACTTGCAACCGTGAGCAAAGCAAACATTCTCAAATCCAGCTTCATCGCTACAAAATCCGCGTCATTGTCTGCGCCCTTTAGTCTCTTTTTTGCATGTAATGCAGCATTCTCCGCTCTATGTTTAGCGGAGCTCCATAATCCAGCATAAAATATTCTGATGCCGCTTTCATACAATAACAAACCTATCGTTTTGGCAAATACCAGCCTCCTCGTGGAGTGCACCGACAAATGCATCATCACAGATCCATAATGCTTTTTCATCACGTGACATTTCACCTCTGTATTTTCTCCGTATGCTAAAGCAACATGAATTCCGTTCTTTCCGTGGGAGTCATGGTTTTCTTCAAATGCCACCGCTTCTCCACCTTCCACGACTGTCCTCGGTGTTTCATCAGTGTTGCCCTTATATAACATGTAATTTCCAATATTTGTTGGCATCCTCACTTAAAATATTTTCCGTGAACCCTTCTGCTTTCAGATCATCCACCAGAAACTCACTCCAGTACTGCTTATAAAGTGTGATATATTCAGAATTATTTCTACTTTGGCTCAGTAACGCGAAAGCCAATGGATAACCGTCGTTTATCAATTCAGCCAACGTTTGTCGTGTATACGGCTGTGGGGGTACTATCAGCTTACAGGTGAGGTCGAACTCGTAATGGAATGCTAAAACAAAAGAAATGACAACAAAGAGAATATTTATTGCGTGTTTCTCCTTCCCTGTTCCTTGCTGCAGTACCATGGATACAATATCGAAGAGATGGTCAGGTAAATTCAATATGTATCCTATTTTATCCCTTTTATACTTTTCTCCTTTTGCTGTTGTTTTGAGCTTGAAATGGAGAAAAAGTGAAGTGCAGCTCAACCCTACGAGAATCCATACATTTACTCGAAATGGTTTCCCCATTTGTTCCAAACTCGTTTCAATTCTGAAGTATTCCGCCTTGTCACAGTAGTAGGGTATTAGTTTGAGGAGCATCTACCATGAGATTTGAACTCATGACTGCTGGCATTAAAATCTTCATGTTCCCGTTACTAGCACCTTTGGTATTTCCCATAATTATGCTGGTGGTGTAAAAGGGAGAAACTTTTTGAAAGTCACGATAATCTCCGTGTATTGGAGTGTGATTATGGTGTTCCGCAAACTCTTCGATAATGAAGTGGATAGGATTAAAACATTCCGGATACATTTTCACTTTTGTCCAATATTTAAAAATGGTACGCCTAGAGACACCTTGAACTTGTAGCCGACAAGCCACTTTATTTCGAATGCGCGTGGCTAGTGTACCCGTCAGAGTAATTAAGTTTGAAGGAAGATTCTTGTATCTTAGTTTTTGTTCCAAATAATATTTGAGAATTTGTGATGTAGTCTTGTGCGTGAAAGGGAGTTTGTTTTCCAATAAGACGCGATTGAAACCACAATTAATACAAGACCACGCTGCCCATCCCACTTTCCATGATCCGCCTTCTTTCTTCAGAGCAACTACAAAAGTCAGAAAAGGTGCTGTTAGCATGGTGTCCCACGATATATAATCATGATTCCATTTTCCTATTTGGGTTAGCGTAAGTACTGTAGTGGTTTCGGGAGAATATGATGGAATGGCCAATCCCGCAGCAGCAGCTTTCATCCAGTATGCCCACACGGAGAAGTAGTTGTTTTCAGCAGTTCCGTCTTTCCAATTCGAGCCCGAGTGGATTTGGGCTACATCCGTGACGATAATATTGCACGCATGGAGAGAGTAAGCATGTCGGTACGTTTTTAACGTTAGTGGTACTTGCATTAAAATTTGGAAATCTATGTAGCTCTTTGTAGGGAGATACTGGTCGGTGACAATTTGCGGAAATAAAATGTCATTGCTTCCTAAAATGGACTGATCCACCCAAGTGGCGAGCACTTCGGCAGAGTCTTTCATTGAATTTTCTTTCACGTGATTTCTAGCAAGATAGAGATTACAAAATGGGGCCCTAGATTTGTCTATGACCAGGGGGAATGCATTTGTTTTATGAGCATTCCGGGTAGTAAACGCTAGGACGAGCAATACTAACTTGAAACAAGACATCATAGTTTCTCCTGCGTTGGGTTTTGAATCGACCAACTGGAACAGCGTCCCAGAGACTTTTAAAGGCTCGACGACGGTATTACAGGTTCATGCTTTACCTTGCAACAAAACAAGGATGTATGGTTTACCTTGCAGAAAAAACTTTTGAACGTCAACAAAATATTGACATTAGTGTAGTTTACAATTACAACTTCCAGCAATAATATTGCACGTGGAAAGTTGGTCCTTGACAGAACTACCTGGTTTTTCGTTTGCCAATTGTAATACCACTTCATACTATTAGTATGACAGTTGTTGAAGTACACATTTTGGAATTGCAATCCGGATCGAAGTAATCTTTTGTTTAAATGGCAGACTTCCGCTTGTGTCGTTCGCTATATTTATGAATGGATAGGTGGCTAAAATTACAATGAACCGTAAAAACTCAAATTTACCTGTTAGCTGAAATGGCAAGAACGGATATTGACTCAATTTGTAGTTGGGTCCCGTAACCATAAATTTGAAATTTTACACCGATTTTTCTAGTGGTCTTCTTTTCACATGGAAATGTGTGTAAGTACATTGGACATTTAAATGCCTTGTCCATACGACAGAAAATAATTACATGCTAGAAGGCATGATATTATACTGAACATTTTCATTGATATCCAAAGACTGTTTAGTTGCAAGTTTATGCAGTAAGGAGAAACAGCGGGTAATTGTCAAAACTATTTTCTTAAGTTTCAGGGTAGTAGTACGGACGGCGTAGTTGCCACTTGCCATTGCCACCCCACGATGAGGAAAGGATAAGTGTGAAGGTTTAACGGAATATCAGCACGTGGCATCATTGAAAGCTTTATCGTGATTTGGACAGTGACACGAGTAATACAAGGTGACACCGAATATTGAACTTTAGTTTACCTTGATGCAAATATGTACTCTGTCCTTTAGTTCAGGAACCTAAAAATGAAATCGCATGTGTAGGTAATATCTGCTTCCTGGTTAGTAAATGATATGCTGAAGCTGCATAAAAGACTTGTAGAAAAATTCCATAGTAATTCACCTTTCACAATAATTTTACGGTACTATTTTTTAGTTCGAAATCAACAATGGTGACGGTGATGAATTTTGAAATGATAATAAGGACCATCGCGATATCACAATTTAGCAAATACTATAGACATGTACTAAAGGTGAAACGGATATATTTTCATTTCACTTAAGCTATATTTCTTTTGAACATCTAAACGAAGATGCTGGCTTGATGTTAAATACAATTTGCCTATCAGTCGGTTCACTATGCACATGTTAACAGTGTAGCAGATAAGATAAGATAACTTAACCAAAGATCCTTCAGTGAGATGGAAAAATACAGTTCACAGTTTGCTGTGTTGCTGTATGTGCCTACCAATGCTGCTGGGCACTTATGGTCTGATATGCTTATCATCACTTATCACACTATCATCGCTTCACTAGCAATAAACGCACACATATACATCAACACCTTGTTTAAAATTCACTTTTTGGGTAAAAGCATACCAAGACTGAATGCTAATCGTTTAGTTTGACGAGTTAGAAATAACCGTTTTGTTTTTAATAGTTGCTGTAGTCGAAATGTATAAACTTTTGGGTTTATTAGTACTTTACTCCCATTATATCTCTGTGTCCGGCCGTGCTTTTGTAGACCCAAACGTGGTTCTCCAGCCAGATTTTAAAGGATGGGGAACCTCGTTGGCCTGGTGGGCGGATATGGTTGGAGGCATGGATCAAGAAATTTTTAATCATGTCGTTGATGCCGTATTTTCCGTATGTTGTTAACTTTCTTCTTATTAGTCAATTAAAACTGCCAAATATTTCACCCTGGGTGTATGCATTACATTTTTAGCCGTCTAAGTTGAATTTAAACATTGCGCGGTATGTAATTGGAGGTACATCACCAGGCAACTACACATGTGGGGATTATCGGTATGGAGGGGCAACAGAATCCTTTCGGGACGGGTTGGATAGCCCTTACGACTGTAATAACCAATAAAGTATTTTAATTTAGCTTAGAATACACCAAATATAGTAAATAATGGCTCTGTAGGGAGTAGGGACTTGAGACAACGTAAAACGTTGGAAGCTGCCAAAGCACTGGGCGCCAATGTATTTGAAGCCTTTTCGAATTCACCTCCACAATGGTAAAACTACTACTTTTTACCTTTGTCTTTGTGTGTATATTTTGTAAAAACGTAAATTTCGACCGTTGTATGGCTTCACAGGTTGACCATCTCGGGATGCTCAAAAGGGAACCCCCAAGGCCCCCCTCTGCACTCCAACTTTGACCCAGTGAACGCTCCCCTTTTTGCGGACTACGTTACTGAAGTGATTAAATACTTTCATAATGAGTTGAATGTAACATTCACCACGTATTCCCCTTTCAACGAACCATTTGGGTTACACGGCATTGGAGGTTGGGTTGGGGAAGAGCAGACTCAAGAAGGTTGTAACATGAACCGACCCACGATGACCGCCGTCATACAAAGTGTGCACGAGGTTGTCACCTTAAAAAATCTGACCTTCCTCAAAATCGCTGTTTCCGATGAAACACAAGTCAACACTCAAATTCAGTCGTACGATTACTTCACCGACGCTGGAGTGGCGAGTATGTTTTCTCAGGTGAACGTGCACGGTTATTGGGATGACGTTGAAGTAAGCCGCAAGGATCTCCTCTCTCTGAAATGTAACCGCGCTGGACATGAACTGTGGATGGATGAAATGTATACAGAAGGCAACTCACATTTTACTCAATGTAAATTATAAGCAGTTATCTGTAAATTGTTTTTTTTGCTGTTATTAGGGGCTGGAGTGGCACCCCTGCCAATGATATGGAGCAAGCGCTAAATTTAGCAACTCGAATTATCTTGGATTTGAGAAACATGCTGCCGTCTGCTTGGGGTAATCAAGTACGTACATTTAAATTCGAAGGGTACACACAACTTCATTCATTCACACGAAATTTGATTGTTTCCAGTATATTGGCAAGCGGTGGCAGGATATGGAGGATGGGGATTTTTGCAAGTGCCGTTTGAAAATACGACGGTGGATAAAATTATTGTTAATTCCGGATTTTATGCAATGCAGCAATTTAGTCAGCACGTGAAGCCAGGTATTAACTAATGTCATAACATGTAGTCTTAGGGATCCATTAGAGGCATCTATAATTTACATAATTTTTTGTTGAAACAGGATATCAATTGATATTCATTTCTGACGAAAATTCAATTGCAGCATTTGAAAATGCAAATGGGGAGAGCAAATTGGTACGTTATTTACCTAACACAATTTAAATTGACTTGAACGATAAGTTGACTAAATCTACATATCATACGTGCTAGGTTGTTGTTACTTTAAACCCAACCAGTGCGGAAGTCACGCAAGAATTAGACTTGAGACTGTTCAGCGCCTTAGGAACGCCGACACTCTTTCGAACATCTGCAGTAGAACAACATCTCAGTTTACCTCCACCACCATCGATCAGCGCGGAAGGCCTTGTCACAATCCAATTACCTCCGGAATCAATATCAACGCTGGAATTTTCCGGGGTGACAATTTCAAGTTATCATAATATTTTGAGAAATGGGGATTTTGAGGAGACGGAGGATACGGGTGCCCCAGTACATTGGCAAGTCGTTGGAGAATCTGCGGGGGTCACAGCAGAAAATGCCTGGCGGGGGATGTACTCTGGAGTACTGCAAACCAGAGCGGGACAAATTACCTCGATAGAGCAAAGCGTCACTTTGCCCCAAAATGGATCGTCAGGTTGCTCCTTGTACTTATCTGCTTGGTGTTTATCGACGCAGCCTGGGACAAAACTGATCGTTACTATAGGCGATAAGGAGGAAAGTGTGTCCGAGACTGATATTTCAAGAAACGGCGCATTTAGCAGTTACGGCCTTTCCTTTACCGCCAACAGCTCAGACACATTAAAAGTTAGGTTTCAAAATACCGGGAGTCTGCTTCCTGGTACGGCTAAACTGGATAGCGCATTCTTACACACGACATGTGTATAACAAATTGAGGGATTAACTTTGGTATGGTAACAACAACGCCAAGGACGACGCAGGATCGTGGTAAACCTAAAATGAAACAGTTATCAAAGATAACCATTCGCAGTAATCCATTAAAACCCCGAATTTGTATATCTAGTTATTCTGCAACTTAAAATTGACCTTAGGTTACATGTATATTTTGCTGGAGACTTGAAATAAAATTAGAGAAAGAATGCATTCATGATTAGTAATCAACTGGGATTAACCTTGGCGTTTTAATAACACGGATGCCATCAATCACGTTCATTATAAAATGTAATATTTCAACGTCCAAAAAGATTTATTTTTGCGTCAACTAACGACTCAAGTGGATTACGGTCCTTCGAAAAGTTGAAGAATTGGTCGCAGATTGGTACGCCCGATTAAAATGGTAGTTTTATGCGGAAAGATTTTTTCATTTTTAATTCTGCGAGCTCATATCCAACATCACACCAGTATTTTGTACTTAAAAATATTCGGCATGACTTCCTTGGTGACTCGAGCAAGGCAAATTTTTATTTTGCCATTTATTCTCGCCCTTGTGTGCGTTGACCCTGCCCAGGGTGTTGAGAGTATTGATCCAGCATTGAAAGTGGAAATAGACAACTTTATTAAAAACGTATATCTCCCCACAGGCGGAATCAGTAACTTGGGATTGACCATAGTAAAAAATGGCGATAGCGGCAGTCAGGAAATTTTGTACACAACCGGGTACGGAATGGCGGACGCGGAAAAGGATATTCCAATTGGAGAGGACACCCAGTTGTTAATTGCCTCGGTGACGAAGGTGGGCTATAGCGTAATTTACCCGAATTGTAGCATGATATTTTCATTGTTGGTTGTCTAAATTTGTGGACTCACAGAGCGTAACAGCCTTGGTGGTTGTTAAATTCCTCAGTGAAAAATTTCCCGATATGGGAGAAGCTGTGTTGGATATTCCGATTCGGACCCTGGTTCCGGAAGCAAATTTTACCTTAATTGACAGGTAAATTGCAAGTTGCATAATGAAGAGAACCATTATATATTCATGTATTTCAGCTAGTAGCTAGTGCAGGAAAGTTTTGTATAAATTTTTGCATTTTGTAAAAGGTTTCGCTCAGAACGTACTACTTTCCGAGATTTGCTCTCGCACCGCATGTGCTTTCTCAGCGATGACATGCAACTGGCCGCAGAACCATTTAATTCATCGGCAGAGGTTGTGTAGTAAGTGCAATGATAATGAGTACTTATCTACCAAATGCAAGGAGAAAAATGGAATATTAAAAACGACCATCGGTTTTAGTCGGCAAAGATACGCGGAAGAAGTTTGTGGCTTTCGCAGTGGATTTGTGTATAACAACCAAATGTACGCGATTGCGGGACACGTCATTGGAATTCTGGCAGGCAAATCGTATGAAGATATGGTACACCATGACAACCCAATGCCTTTTTGGCTATTTGCTCTTTTCCTAAAATAAACACAGTGGAATGGCATTAATTATTTGTCCTCATTACTATTTTGTACGCCCAGGCTCAAGATCTTTTAGCCGAAATTGGTATGGATAATTCTACTTTTGGTAAAACAACTGACGATTATGATAACATGCCATACCGAGCCCGTCCTTACTACATCTTGGACAACACAAGTCACCCAATGAACGTTGATCTAGTTCCGTAAGGGAGATTTATATAATGGGGTTAAATTTATAGTTTAAAACTGCATATAAACCATTTCACTTACATATTTATAGAAGAATACTTGGTCATAATGCTGGTGGTGGTTTGTGGTCAACCGCAAATGACATGGCAAAATATCTCAACTTTCACCTGAATCAAGGAAAGGTATCCAACAATCAGGTAATCCGTGAAGATGTCATGAAATGGGTAACGAAGCCGTCCACCCCTGCTCCCGTGAATTACTTCAAGACGGCGGAAAATGAAATTGTTGTCAACTTGGTGGCATACGGATTGGGGCTTATGCGGGCATCATACGACGGCTGGGAGTATTTCCAGCATAGTGGGTATTGGTCTGGGTTCCAAACACTTTTCTCGGCGTTTCCATCCCAAAAACTGGGAATATTCACGGCCATAAACCAGGGACCTCTCCTTCTTGATCAGATGGCATTGCATTCATTCATTTTTGAACTTTTAAGAGATTCTGAAAATGCTCCCCAAAAAGTCGCCCAGTTCATAGCTCGAGAACAGGGTAGGGTGGCCGAAGAAAAAGCACAAAAAATCCAATCCAGAAAAAATATTGCCAGAAAAGAGACCTGCTACAAATACGTAAATGCCAGCAAGGTAGTGGGCATGTATGGCAGTGGTAGCTCAGGCGACGCCGAAATATTAGAGAAATTTAACCCAACAACGAACGCCTCCGAATTATACCTTTCGTACGGCAAATGGGCACTTGGATGGCTGGAAAGTTTTGGCGAAGATGGGAGCGACGGTGTATATAATTTTCAGATAGTTTGGGATAGTGATATAGTCCAGGATAATTACGTGGCGGGGGAGCCGAACGCGGTTATTTATGCCCGGGTGTATAATCAAACTTTGGAATTCTTGGACTCTATTGACATGCCTACCATTCTGTATGGAAAGTTCAAGTTAGGCGTAAGTTTAGATAAGCTTCCACCCATTCCATGGACTCCAGACAGTTGTTGAAAGGTGTAATTTCAGGAAATAGTTGAGTTTTGTCGAAACCACGGACCAGATAAAGGAAATACGTTTGTCTTATGTCAGTAAAAAATAAAGTCAAAAAATATTTTCTTTAAAGCATTTTGATATTTGATAGAATTTGCCGGTATATTTCCTTTTATTCCATACTTTTTTTTAGTATGCATATATTGTTGTAAGGAGCATACATGGGGGTAATGGAAGTAACCTGAATTGGAATTGGTTACGGTTATATGGTATGGGAAAAATGTTTCATGGGATTTTTATTTTGATATAAGATTGTGATTGTATTTTGTAGCATCGGATGTGGAACTTGCTTTTTGCCGAAGGCATGAGATTAGACCCTGTTTTCTAGCACAATAACAAACTTCCCTGAAAAAAATTACCAGAATCACATCCACAAGGATAATGCCCGGTACAGATGGTTATAAAAAGCATGCAATAACAGTGTAGGGTATAGCAAGTTGAAAGCAGGAATAAAAATGAGCAATATAATAGAAGTTTCTTGAGTGGAGAGGAGATAATATTTTTTACAACGCAACCTAAGCAATACGTAGGAATGTTTGAAAGGGCGTGCCAAACTTTGCATGGTAATAAACGTACGGTAGATATGCACTGCTCAGAGTTTCATGGAAAGGATAATTTAATGTTGGATCTCCATGACTATCATCCCTGAATTTCAATAACATCGGAATTTGACTAACTGTAGATTAACTATGTAACAAACCTTTAAAAAATAAAAGGCATTTGCTTAATAAAATCAAAGAGTTTCGACTCTAAATATTGCACAACTTCTTCAAATATCTATCTTAGTCTACGACAAAATATCAAATTATAAAGGTTCCTGAATTAAAAGAATGATCTTACGTGTTAATTTTATTGTTTTTAACATAAAATTTAAATGAATAAAAAACGTGAATTTCAAATTTTGAACACGTGAAGGGACCTGCATTATTTGATATTTTTCCGTAAGACAACCTGCATGAATTAGACCACCACTAAATAAACTTTTCGGTGTTATACACTAACTTTCATTTGACTTTTTAGTGTAATACATTTCCAAATAGCAGACTTAGTTTCATCTGTGTACACGCTTTATGGTTTCTTACGATAATTTAATACTAAGATAAACAAAATTATATACATTTTAAATAAATAATTGTAATTTTAATTTTAATAGACAAAGGTCTGAATGGATTGCTTAATAATTTATGCGATTTATATGCGATTCGCCGCCGCATACGATATTAAGCAACGTGATTCTATAAATTATTTATGCCATCAAACCCAGTCAATGTGTGGTACACATACAGTCTGTTTGTATAATTACTAACTATTAAATGCAATAAGTAAAGTAATTATTGTACGCAGCTATGTTTTAAACATTTACGGCCGAAAATGGGGTCCACTCATGATTAGCAATAATACGGTATATCCCAAAACGCGGATAAGACCGATTATTCTATGGAAGCACACATATAACGTAAAAATAAGTTATCCCGGTTTACTGCGTTAAGTCAATGAAGTATTGGTTGTACTTTTGGAAAGGACTACGTACGTTCAATAATGAACGAAAGATGATACACAATACACACTCTGAGCACGTATCTGCATATCATCATCATCATCATGGTTATTTACTGCCAGAGAAAACCTGAAAGTAATAATTTCATTCAGACCTGCTACTCCTCATCACTTTGCCCTCCGTCACAAACGAAGCATTTCTCCCAATAATAATGGCTTTGTTTATTCTACCAACAACTTATTCTTGTCTCTCGCGTGGTTCACCACCACGCAAAATATCACTACACAACTAGGTAACAACTGTTAACTTTACCGAGAACAAGTTTGCTTTACCAAGTAAAGCCAAAACAAGAAGTCTCCCGTGAGCACACAAAGGTAGGAGAAATCTGGTCATGTGCAAAAAACCACTTTTATGCATGATTAGCACTAACAATCTAAAGATGCGCAAAACACAGATGCCAAATCAAAATTCTTTGCTGCTACCAGAAAATACACAGTAGATCTTTAGACGGACAACTGTATAGTAACTTTTACATGGCTCTACCACCATCGTATGACAATACATGGACAGATTACCTGAATATTAACCAACCAATTATCATTAACATCAGCGAGAAGATACAGAGAGAGAGAAGGAGTCCAGCACAAAAGAACGTAACAATTTTGCACCTGCAAATTTACACAAAATACCACCGCATTAAACTACATACAACATACCTTTGTGTTTGTTGAAGCTTCAGTAAACTGCAGATGTCCCAAATTGGCAGTACAGAAAAACAATGATACTCCCTGGAAGAATGGGCTCCAGTATATCTAACTGTGGCAACACGTTTCTGCCTGAATATCAGGACTAGGAAAAATAAGCAAAAAAAAATTCCAATGGGTTGTGCGACATTCAGAGACAACAGCAAAGTCAGCAGGAAAGCGTAAATTCAACAGAGGTGGTCTAGACATTTAACGTCACAGTAAGAGTACATAGTAGTGAAACGGTGAATTTAATTAACACCTGGAGAGGTGGACAAAACAAAACAGACGTTTTTTTCTCCGTTGAGGTAAAAGAGGCAATGGATAGGGTGCTAAATGGAAGTAGTTGATTTTTTTTGTAATAAAGGTGTATATATATTGTCTTAAAAGTTTGTTTTTAATTATCAGGTGAATTAGCACGTGTCGTGGGTAACCGTAGTTCACATACCTGCTGGGATGAAGACATTTTTCCAGCTTGTTCGTGTTTTGTTGGGGTTGTCACTTCTGGTAGGGGGGCCAGTAGGAGCGGCTGGTAAGAAAAGCAACTCTTTTTTTAATTAAAATTTTAAAGGTCACCAGGGTAACCGTTTTAATCTTTATGTCACTTTTGGGGGTCGTAGTTTTAGAAGACTGCAATGCTTTTTATGTAAACGGGAAGGAGTCGGAGAATCCCGGAAAATGCACGTCTTTTCAAGATTGTCCCTTCCTTTTCGACCTAATCAAGTCTCCACATTTAACGGCTCAAGAAATAATATTGCTTCAAGACCTGACCTGCAAAAGGGATAATACTGACCCGCTGGTTTGTTGTGCCGTGGCGGATATACTACCGACAACTCAGAACAACTCGTTAGCAAATTTCGAAATTAAGGCCCCCTCTACGACTATTAACCATAACGAGGACGTGATTATTTTCCAACCCCAAAAAGACATTAATATAAAAAGGCCGGCTCCTGCTAAACCGTCGGATATCCGGGAAGACAACGTGAATTTTCGACTATTGCCAACCCTTAATGAGTGTGGGAGTTGGGCGTCAGGAGATCGTATTCTGGGAGGCCAGACCGGTTCCATTTTGGACTTCCCTTGGTTAGCCAGGATAGGATACGAAAGTCAAGAGGATGGAACAATCAAGTTTTTGTGTGCCGGTACAATTATCAATAAACGGTACATTTTAACCGCTGCACATTGCACGGAAGAAGTCAATCGGGACGATTACATACCGTAAGCCAGTTGTAATATGGATTTTTTTGCTTTTTGAGTCAAACGTTGCTAATTTGAGGGAATTTTCGGGTTTAGAGTGGTTGTCCGAATTGCTGAACGAGATGAGGAATGCGATCCCATATTCCAGTGTTCAGAACCGCTGGACATAAAAATTGAAAAAATCATTCCACATCCCAAGTACAGCAAGCGCGATAAAAGTAATGATGTTGGTTTGATTCGACTAGAGGAAGAGATAAAATACGATGTTTTTACGCGCCCAGTCTGTTTGCCTTTTGTGGAGGAATACGGATTGGATAAGAGTGACGTGGATCCCTCACTGGAAAACTATTTTGGAAATGTAAATAAATCTGCGGTGGTGGCAGGCTGGGGCAAGACTAGATGGAGTGGGTATTCCATACTTCTAATTGCACACAATTTAGAGGGCTGTAATGTAATTGATTGTGACGGTTAAACAATCCTTGTAAATTTTAGACGCTCAGGAGGGCAGTAGTTATCTGCAGTACGTTAATTTACCAGTGATCTCGCCGGAAGGCTGTAGAAAGAATTATGAGCATCATCCCCGAGTCATTATAACTGACAAGCAGTTGTGTGCTGGCGGAGAGAAGGGGAAGGACAGTTGCGGAGGGGATAGTGGGGGTGGTCTCTTTCTTCGACAAGGGGTTCCAACCGCTACCAAGTTTAAGCATAAGAGGAACTTGACCTTTCAGTAAGACCCGTGATAAGTTTAAACCAATTTAAAGTTGTAACATTTGTGACGATTTGACGGCGCCGTTGACCCCGAAAGTTACATAAATTACGTATTTACTGTGACCACTGCCTCCCGTTCAATTGTCTTTTAAACGACATTAATTGCCTATTACCAAAATTGAGCTAATTGTTACAACGGGACAACCCTATTAAAATATTTTTCATGAAATTTTCTTGCAGATATGGTGTTGTAAGTTTTGGCCCAACCCGTTGTGGTATAGGCGATTTGCCGGGGGTCTACACAAACGTCTACGCTTACAAAAAGTGGATACTGGACCAGTTGAAGCCATAAAATATCTCTTGGTGGCGCAGTATTTTTGTTTTATTTCGTAGCTGCAATTGCTGGTCATTTTTTCCAAACGAAATATTAGAAATTTACGTACAAAATGTACCATAAACTTTTTGCATACTATTTATGAATATGCGATTGTTATAGTTCGCAGAAATGGTACTCGAAATATTAATTCTTTTTTTTTAATACAATTAAGCCGGTTCTTATATAAAACAGACCAACAAAAACAGCAATAAAATGACATGTTAAACTTGTTTTCAAATGTGAACACATTTTTATTTGCAAAAAAACATCGGGAACTGATTGAGATTATGGCATTTGGCATTGGGAATCGTAGAAGGTATACGTGCCGTAAAAATTATCAAATAGCAGCACTGTACAAACAACTATAATCATTGATTAATGTACGCGTTCTTCGAGAGAAGCATAAGGAAAACCTGTTTCGTACTTTTGTTTGTCTGCAAAAAAGGATGATAGGTAGATGAAGAGCAAATAAATATTTATTATGTGGAGGACACTCGTTATTCAAATTTATGAAAGTGCAGGAGCTTCAGCATTATGTGCATTGCCAAAATTTAAGTATACATCTCGTCTTCATATCAACAGTCAGCAGCAAATTACATGTTCCTTGATACATTCCTATGTAAAACGTCGTCAATTTAAGTCTCCAAATATACTGTTGTGTTCCAATAAATAAGATAATATGAGAGAATAGGAGATTTATTATTCAAAATGTTTGTCTGTTTGTCTCAACTATTAAATGAATTATTTACGCCTTCTGCTCATTAAAGTAATCTTGGGTGAATTTAAAATTGCGTTGGACTGCTTAAACCGTTACCGTAACATGTTTCGTATTACAAAACAGAATAATTGTCTTGATAGCCCTTCTTTCCTCCGGCGCCACGCAACAGAAGACGGGGAAATTAACTGCAAAGTGATTTTATGACATTTTGTGTTCGTTTTTCAGCGTGTTTGTGCATGTTCATGTTCATAGTACTTCGTATATACTGCACTGGTGACTGAGTTGTAAGTGATCTCATGGAAAAGCACACACGCAAAATTTGTTTTCGAACATCTTTCTACAGACAGAGTAAATCAATGGTGCCCAGGGTGGTACCAGTGGTGCCTTTTTGGCGCCAGTCAACTAACTTTTGTCTGAGACCCCCCATCTAAAATATGAGTGACCCTAATTTTATAATTTAAAAAATACATGGATTTTTAAACATAACCCTCCGTTTTTATGGTAAAAAACTGAGCAACTTTTATTATGTACCACGTTGCCCCAAACGTTTCCTTAAAAGTTCCCGTAAAATTATTCCCACAACTTGGCATTTCGCATGAAATATTTTATTGAACCATCAACAACGACAACATAGCTAGAACTGCCTTCGGTAATCCCCATTTAAATTGATTAATTCAAATTGTGCTAGGATATTTTAGGCATCTAAATTTAATGTTATTGTTCAAAATATAATCTCCCACAAACATTATTTGTTAACGTGACTCCAAAATAGCAATTAACAAATTAAATGTACTCCTTTTACCTGTTATAAAGGGACAACTTCATCCCATACTGTCTGTGCCAGGTGCATTTCAGTTGTGCCTAATGAACCTAAAAACTTGATTCGTTTCAAAGTCAACGTGACGTGCTACCTGTTTTCAAGTTTTCTTTAGGGTGCATGTGCCATGTGCACTATAACGAGTACTAGCAACACTAGTAAGTGATGAATAGTGCTGATAGCTACACTCAATTGAAAGTCAAGTTCACCCATGCATGTTTATCTTATTTATTGCGAAAAGATAGCGTTTCATGTGATTTCTCGCTTCTTCCCTGTCGCTGATAACTGCTACTGGTCTTCTCTCCCCATCCAGTTTACTCGGTATATAGATACTTATCTTGGTAAAATCATTAAGAATCGCGTACACAAAGTGTCAATAAGTTCCTTCTAGTTCACTTTAATCTCCACACAGCTACTACAATGTGGAGAATGGGAAAGTTTGTTTGCGTCACATGTTGCAGGTTATCAGGCTCTTCGTCTCCGTCTTTTACCTTTACGCATCGTATGGATCATAAGAAAAATCATGGGATCTAGATCTAGTTTGAGTTTCTACGACCAATTTTTACAATCATCATAATCATGAGATTGTTTAATTTTTCATATTGTTGTTGTTGTGGCGAGGATAAATTACCCAAGTGGGCGCATCACTTTTACCAATTAGTAGTGTTGGTTTACCTGTTCTCAATTTTGGAAGGTAATACAAGTTTTGGTATGTGACCTGTGACTCATATAGTTGGATTTAGAATGAATTAGAGAGCCGTAATGCTGGTGGATGTAAGGATGAATGATAATTTTGTTCACAATTTATCCAGCAAAATCGGAAAAACCGTGTCAGTCTATGGATCCGACGGGAAAATCTGTGCCGGGTCAGTGCCTTCGTTTTCTACTGTGTCCACGCCTCCTGGATTTTGCAAAACGACCTGGGAAAACGGTGGACGACTTTCGTCTTCTGAAAAATTTAACTTGTGGATTTGGCAAAGATGAACCATGGGTAAATTATGAACCGGCAAGTGTGTCTAAAAACGTAGTATTAATGTTAGATCATGTACAGATATGCTGTCCAGTCAATGACATTTATCGACCCCCGGGACGAGATGAAAGTACGCCCCCAGTGCCACTGTTATTTCCCGACGAAGCGGAAGCATCAATGAATGAGACGCTATTGAAACGGACTACCCCTCCAGATGTTCCTGTTCCTACGGAAGATACCAAATTCAGTTTAGTACCCCGACTCAGAGACTGTGGGGAACCCAGGCATGACCTTACAAATACAAGAATAATTGGGGGTACTAGGTCAGAGCCGGGGCAGTTTCCTTACATGGCGTTACTCTACCGAATTGGTAAGTAGTCGGAGATGGAGATATTCGGGAAGGAAAGGGAATGCAGAATACGTTTTAAAGTTATCGGTGGAACAATTTCAGATACGGTGACTGACGAAGAGGAATTTTACTGTTCGGGGACGATTATTAATCAACATTACATTTTGACTGCGGCTCATTGCATAGTGACCAATGAGGGTTCCGGTCATAGATTGTATGCCCAGTTAAACAAAGATTGTTGAGGGTCTTAAGGTCTTTAATTGGACTTGGACACAAAAATTAATGTTTTGCTCTTTTTTGATAGAGCATATGTGCAAGTTGGAATTACGGACGTCACTGAGCGTTGTCACCACACTCATCAGCGAGAATGCTTAAGAGATCGACGCTACAACATTGCAGAGACGGTGGTGCACCCGAAATATATTTATGGCGCTACTGACAGAAGTCATGACATTGCCCTGCTTCGAACAAAGAAGCTAATGGATTTTAAGGACGAGTTCATACGTCCCGTTTGCCTACCCTTCATTAAAGCGTACGGTCTTTCAGAGGAAACTGTGGAGGGCTTAGACGTGGATCCGGAGGATCCAAGGGGGTTGGCCCCAGAAATTGGGACAGGGATTGTTGCTGGCTGGGGGAGAGACTCGAGTAAGGTCACTTTTCTACAGGACGTATAGCGCAACAACGTATAATTGATTAACTAACACGACTTTTGTAGATGCCAACCCAAGTAGCACGCCTGCTCTGAAACACACCTTGATTCCTATTCTGTCTCGGAATGAATGTCAGCAACGATACGGCAACCAAGTCAGGATTACAGATAAGCAATTTTGTGCCGGGGGGCGGGGAAGGGATACGTGTGTGGGGGACTCGGGAGGTCCGTTACTCATCCCCTTTTTACCAATAATGAACAGTACCAAGTGGGAGCAGCGGTTTGCGGGAAAGGTCTTCCAGACTGGAATTATTTCCTTTGGTATGTTCCTCCATGATAGGGAAGGTTGTGATCGAATGTGCTCTAATGGAATTGAAAACTGTTTGCTTTAGGTCCCGCGCTTTGCGGTAATGCCGGGGGAAAGCCTTCCGTTTATACGAAGGTCGTATCATACATTGATTGGATATTAGACAGCATGTACCTTTAAAGATGATGGAATCTGTAACAGAGCTGTGCCGTGCACGAGTAGTAGTGATTTATGTCAGTGGAATGAATAATCAACGTACTCAACGCAGCATTTGCTTTCCTCCATTGTGATCTTTGAACACATTTGCAAAAACGTGTTTCCTTTTGTAACTTTTTATAACTGCTTTGTAATGTATCGGAGTAAATTATTTACCCGCATTTGCTAACTGATCAATACGTATATATAATAGTGAATAAACACGACATAACTCCTGAGTCCAGGCGGAGGATGTTGTACCTAAATAACGGAAGTGCGGAACATTCTCAATTATATTTTCAAACGGCGTCACAGTTTGCTCTAATCATAACTTCATATATTTATAACAATTGTAATTTTGTTTCTAAGTAAATAGTTGATGTTTTGATATTTCACATAAAAAAATAAGATGTAATTATGCGCACCTTAATGGTAACCATGCAATTGGTAACAAAGCAATAAAGCCCTAACTCGTTTTCCTTAAAAAGATTATCACGGTTACCCCAATAGTTCACAAGAGACATGTTTATTACAACCGACAAATCCTCAGTTTTTATTAGCGTTTATAAACCGTTCTCTCTCCAGGCTTCATTAAGAGCCTGGAGCAACGAGAAAGATAAACGGAACAACATTGTAAAAATATGAAATCTGCGACAGCAGCATCGCAATTTTAAACATAACTTGTACGATTTTTCAATATAGTAAATAAATGTACAAAGATATCTGGTATACCAAATCTGTTATTGTTTATTACAAGTTTAAATATTTAAATTTCCATGACACAACACCTGAGCCTGCCTCTATTGAATTTGTTGTGAGATGTCACCGAAAAATTAGTGCTCTGAAATTAGTTAATGTTGTCCGCCGCCTTTCTCAGGAAAGTCTTAAATAATTCTTAAGAATATATGCAATGGATACGTTTAGGCAAAAAATAAAACTTATTTCCTGTGGTAAATTTAAATTTTACTTGCATTTACACATACATTTACACGTACATACTTCCTGGATCATCCTTCTCTGTGAGTGAAATTATGTGCACACGCGTAACGACAAACTTGTGCAGAATTCTCCGGTGCATCGCATGGTGCAACGCGTCCATTGCAAGAGGAAATTACGGAAAATATTAGTGTGACAGCTCATGCGTGCATATTATGCAATTTTGCAACCAGCCTACATGTTGTAATGAAATAAGAGTTATTTTGTATTCGGCTTGTAATTGACTTAACTGCAACGCCTCCTAACTTTAGAAAAAGTCCCAATTTCACGAAACGAAATTTCGTATAGCGAATAATCCATAAAATTTATACAGATACCCAGAAACTGCAAAGAAAATAAATAAATGCAAAGAAATGTTTGGATTTTTTACGAACCCCTATAATTAGTGTTCCACTACAAAAATCCGTTCTGGATAGTGTTAAGATAACAAACAATAATTAAATAACCATTAAACATTATCATCAAAGTGCACCCCTTCTAAATAAACACGGACCACAGGCGCTAGAAATGTGTGATCTTCCAACGCTACTACTGGTACAAGTTGCGTTACGGGTATCGCGTTTGATATGAAAAATAATGGAATTTACAATAGTTTTAATTAAATTTGCAATTACAAATATACACAACAAACATTTCAGGCTCTTAAGTTGTAATATTTTTCAGATTACCTGAAAATTAACATGCATTTATGCTATGATCTTCCTGGATGTACACCTTTGTCGGCTACCGTTTGCATACACGACTTTATTGTTGCATGGAACATGGAACACAGCTTACAACATCCATGGAGGTGTGAAGATGGGTTATCATTCTATAATTTTCTTGTAAATTCCGGGTCTATCAAAGGAGTTCTATAAATATGCCAGACTTCAAACGCCCTTGTACCACTGCTGGTCAAGCTTAACACAAACACGCGCGAACTTCAACAAAAAGGGGTAAAATGAGAAAACTGTTATCGGACGTCGTTTTCATCGTAGCTATGTCCATTCTTTTAGCTAATGGGCTTGCCGACGACTGTGAGCGATTTCAAGGTGATAGGATCGAAGACACGACATGTCCAACAGGCTGGCACGAAGTGTACAGAGAAGAAGGATTGGCGTTCAAATACACACGACTTTGCTGTGTATCGGGGTCACAATATGGTAAGTTTTGCATACCATAGCGACAATGGTCAACCTTCCTGTTATATTCTGGAACGCTTGTAATTTTTTGTTAGATAAAGTTGAAACGAGGCGAGCCCTTACTTGCCGGGCCACCAAGTGTGTATCATCGACTAGGGACACACTTTGCACAAAACGGAATATAGGCGAAGGTGATCGTTACATCAACGGGAAGAAGATACGGTATGAAGAGATAATGCGGGATCCTTGCACCAGAGAAGGCGATGGTGGCCATGGAGTTGTTGGCGTATGTTGTCAGGTGAACTCTGCAGAGGGACTCCTGGTAACTAGTACGGGGGCGGAACACAATGAATTTCCTCACATGGCCAAGCTACCTGGTTGTGGAGGGACGGTGTACAACAAAAGATTCATTTTAACCGCCAGTCACTGTATTGTTGATAAGAAAGGAAATGTCAATAATGTTACGGGATTGAACGTGGTGCTCGGGACCAACATAGCAAAAATGGATGTACAAGCCAAGGAATATGTGTACGAGGTCAAAAGGATCATTCCTCATGAGCAGTATAGCTCATTGGCGTCCTATGATAAAAACGAACTGAATTTGCCAGAAGAGGACCAACGAGTCTACAATGACGTTGCTTTGTTGGAGCTGAAAAGGGATATTGTATTTTCGGATAAAATCAAGTCTCTGGAAATAGCTCCTGCGAATTTTGATCCGTATGCTTATGCGGATAACGTGATTATTGCGGGGTGGGGTACGACGGAGTTACTGGAGACGTCCATATATTTACAAAAGTTCAACTTGATTTTGAGACGAGATGACCGCTGCCTTAGCAAGTATCCGGATATGGAAGGGTTCGAAAAACAAATACTATGTGTGGGCGGAGTCATGGATGGGCACTACAGTGGCACAGCGGGTGGAGGCGATTCGGGAGGTCCGGCAATCTGTAGGGGAAAGGATGGGCGACCGGTATTATGTGGGGTGACATCTTTTGGGGGCGACAGCGACGAAGACTGTGCAAAATATAACGATGAAGATTCTTGTCCACCAAGTGTATACGCGGAGATTGCATATTTTCGGGAATGGATTCAGAAACACGCTGGTCAGCAAGACCCAACAACGTTTTATAAGCCGTATTTGTATGGAGAGGAGGTGTCGGCGTTGAAGTATCCCCACCAGGTACATATTACGTCTTCCACTGGGAAATCGTGCGGGGGAACGCTGATCAAGCCTAATTTTGTTGTAACAGCTGGGCAGTGTGTAATGAAAGATGATGGCAAAACGACTCATACCAATTTGGAGGTCACCACCGGCTTGAAAGACGTCACAGGAAAGGGTAATACGTTTAAAGTTGGCGATGTCCAGTTGTTAGGTAACTTCAAAAAGGAAGGGAAACCATTCAAACTGAAACATAGTAAGTCGGTGATGGCAACAGACAGTTTTTATCACAATGACCTTGCAATCATAAAGCTCGAGAAGAGCACTTCCACAAAGCAAGACAATTTACCAAAACTTCCCAGGCACAGGGACCGTTATGATCATGGAACAGAGCTGGCTTATCCTCGAAATACAACCCGATCGAGTCAAATGATGGCCAGGGAGTTCAAATTGCTGGAAAAATCAGAATGCAAAAAGCGGATGAACCGAATAAACGGTTATACTGGACGTAAAATAACGGTAGATGCAAATTTGGTGTGCGGCGTAGAAAAATATTCGGGAGGATCCACGTGTGACCGCGAGTTGGGTGGGGGTCTCATTTGTAAGGGGGCGGATGGGAAAGATGTATTGTGTGGGGTTCAGACCTTCCGTCTCTGTATGTTGTCCGTACCAAATGGGTTTATAGACATCACGCAGTACGGAAAATGGTTAGAAGATACGATGGAAAAGATGACATAGCATAACATCGAGTAGAGCATGTCAAATTGAGATGTCGTTTTTGTATATAGGAGACATATGTATGCATAGTACATTCATTACAAAAACATGTGGCATCATGCTTCCCCTTGGAACTTATTATGTTTGAATGTGTTTTCGTTATTGTTTCCGAAATATCGTATTACATTACAAGTATTTTCATTCTGCTTAAAATTTTTAAAAACATTCATTAATAAATGTGCCGATTTTCGTCCGTGCAAGCAATTATAGAACTGCTCCATTTTTATGATTATTTGACTGGGCAGTGAAAATTGTCAGTTGCAACCAGCATATGTTAAAATACTCTCATATTTATCTGTAATTACAAATAGTCGATGACGAGGTATGTTAATATGTGATGATGCATTAGTCGAATTTCTTTCAATGCGACTATATTAAAAACTGTCTTACAAAATTACAGCTGACCCAACATCTGAAAGTAAAGAGAAAATAAATTATATTCGGGGTTGCAATGACGTCGTTACGATGGTCCCCCGCCCCTTTACAGTAGGCCACTGGAGCCACGCGGTGATTAATACTTCGCCCACTTTTCATGCCATTCAATATTTAAATAGTTTCTTGTGAGTATCATGTATTACTAGTGGAAAGTGGACATTGAATGCAATATGATGAATAAAAATTTCTCCAGTATGTGCAGTGCTGGCACTTGCTTCCTAGATTATCCATCTATAGATAAAATATGTGTGTGCACACGCGTAACGACAAACATTTTGTGAATTCGAGTGCATGCTGCAACGAGTATGAGGAAATGACAAATTATATTAACAACAGCTCATGCGTGCATATTATGCAATTCTCAGCCGTCCGCCGACTCCTATGTTCTAATGAAATACGAGTAATTTCTGCCTTCAACTATTAATTGACATAACTGCAACGCCTCCAAAATGTTGAAAATCCGCTATTTTTAAAATTTAAGTACAATGCAGCGATTAAGCCACAAATGAATCTTTGGCCCGCAAGTGTTTTTGAATACGCACCTCATCTCTGGCGGAAAGGAAATATTTTCGAGTTTTCTACAAACCCCTATAATTAGTGTTCCACTACAAAAGTTCCACTACAAAAGTTCGTGTATAGACAGCGTGAAAAGAGTAGTTTACAGGTAATTGCTGGTACCTTAATTTAACTAAACAAATAGAGACCACAAACGCTATAAGTGTATTAGCGTAGAAAATATCGCTACTACTCGTGCAAGTTACGGGGACTGCGTTTGATATGAGGTATGATGAATGGGAGTGACAGGATATTTAATTAAATTTGCAATTAAACATGATATTCTTGCATTCATTATTTGGCAATTTGAAAATAAATTTTGCTTTTAACTTCCTGGAACAATGTGTGTCGGGTTCCATTTACAGACACACAGCAGGTTGCATACTATATGTTAGTGCATCTCGCAAGCAAATTAACTCAAATACATGTGCAAATGGATTGCCATTCCAAAGATTATTTTCCGGGTCCGGACGATGGATCAATATTCCTTATAAATACTGCAGAATCCAAACTCAAAGCTACACGTCGTTTTGCATGTCTTTGATTTCGCAGCTCTTGGAAGACCTAAGTAGACAGAAGGACAATGAGAAATTTCATAGTAATAACGACCATTTTCTTCACGGTTTTACCCTTTTCATTAGTTAAGGGGGGTTCCGATTGTGAACATCGTCAAGGGCATACAAGAAAATACGTGACATGTCAAGCACCCTTAAAGGAAGTGTACAGAGATGAAGTGCCCGGATCAAAATACGAATACGACGGATGGTGCTGCGTGCCGGGGTCCAAAGCATGTAAGACTCACATACATAACGTTTCTACAATACTTAACTGCAACTATTATGGATATCCATTTTGCCTTTCTAGATAAGGACACAATGGCGCGGGCGGCCAATTGTCGGGCGACCAATTGTGTAAGCCCGACAAACGACACCCTTTGCTCCATCCTGGGTGACCGCTACATTAAAGGGAAGAAGAAACAGTATGAAGAGGTAATGCGGGATCCCTGTACCAGAGAAGATGGCAGCCATGGAGTGGTAGGTGTATGTTGTCAGGTGAACTCTGCAGAGGGACTCCTTGTGACCAGTTTAGGAGCGGAACACAACGAGTTTCCTCACATGGCCAAGCTACCTGGTTGTGGAGGGACGGTGTACAACAAAAGATTCATTATCACTGCAAGTCATTGCGTTGTGTCCGACGGAATCGTCAGGAATGCTAAGGGAATGAGAGTGATTCTCGGGACAAATATAGCTGCTATGGATTCAGGATCCAAAGAATACGTGTATGAGGTGAAGAGGATCATTCCCCATGAGGAGTACAGCAAGTTGGCCTCCAATGAAAACAATGAACTGCACTTGCCCAGATGGCAACAACGGTTTTACCATGACATTGCTTTGTTGGAACTGAAAAAAGATATTATATTTTCGGAGAAGGTTAAATCATTGGAAATTGCACCTGAAGACTTCGATCCATACAGTAATGCAGATGAGTCTGTTATTGTGGGATGGGGTACAACGGAGACGTTACAGACGACAATACACTTGCAAAAGTTCAACTTTCTCTTGAGACGAGATGACCGCTGCCTTTTTAAGTATCCTCGGATGAGAGGGTTAGAAGAAACGATTATGTGCGTGGGGGGAGTCATGGATGGACAGCACAGTTGGACAGCGGGAGCAGGGGATTCGGGGGGTCCGGCGATATGTAGAAAACTGAATGGACAGCCCGTGTTGTGTGGGGTGACTTCTTATGGGGGCAGCGATAAAGACTGCGCGGAGTATAGCGATGAAGCTTCGTGTCCACCGAGTGTGTACACAGAGGTGGCATATTTTCGGGATTGGATTGAGGAAAATGCAGGACCCCAAGACCCAAAAACATTTTATCAGCCTTATCTGTACGGAAAGGAGGTATCTTCCTCGGAGTACCCCCACCAAGTTCATATTACGTCGTCTACTGGGAAACCGTGTGGAGGGACCCTTATACGGCCGAACGTGGTCCTTACAGCAGGGCAGTGTGTAATCCGTGACAACGGTAAAACGAAGCATTCTGATTTGGCGGTCACCACTGACTTGAAAGATGTCACAGGAACGGGGAATACGTTTAAAGTCACAGAAGTTCAGTTATTAGGAAGCTTCAAAAAGGAGGGGGAACCATTGAAACTGAGAAACAAAGACATCATCATCGCAACGGACAGTTACTATCACAATGACCTCGCTATTATAAAACTGGAGAAGAGCGCGTCTGTAAAGCAAGACAAACTGCCAAGACTTCCCAGGGATGGGGACCATTTTCATCATGGAATTGAGCTTGCTTATCCCCGTAATGCTTCCCGATCGGCTCAAATGAGGTACAGGGAGTTTAACTTGCTGGAACGATCAGAATGCCAACAGCGCATGAACCGAATAAGCGGTTATACCGGGCGTGATATAAAGGTGGATGCAAATTTGGTGTGTGGCGTAGAAAAATATTCGGGAGGATCCACTTGTGACCGCGAGTTGGGTGGGGGTCTCATTTGTAAGGGGGCGGAAGGTAAAGATGTATTGTGTGGGGTTCAGACCTTCCGTCTCTGTATGTTATCCGTACCTAATGGCTTTGTAGACGTTACGCAGTACGGAAAATCGTTACAAGATATGCTGGGTAAGATGAAATAAAACACAAATCGGATGTAACGCCAACCAATCTCGTAGGGTAAATGAAGTGTTATTACAGAGACATTGTTACACTAGAGTTGACCTCACCCCTGAAGTTTCTATTAGAAAAGTATATTATTTCATGAAGAGGAATTTTTTCTTGTTTTTTAGATGTCAATTTCATGTTATTTTGCACATATTTCGTATTTTTATAATTTCTACTCATTGTTATTAATAAATCTTTCATTACTCATGTGCCAACTAGAATTGCGGCGCTTTTTCTCGAGAATTCGTGTCTATAAATTCTGCTCCATTTTCCTTTCGTGCTTGATATAAATTCTTCCTTGTACAATTAAGTAATTGTCGTTTATTTACGTATGTAATGGAAAATAAACATATTTATGTGGTGCAAACTGCAAAGTGAGTATGTCTGCTGAATTTAGTAAGAATGGTTGTTATCCGCCGGCGTCATTTGCCTTTTCCCAGTTACTTTTTAGCATCTCTGCCACTGCTCTGTATATATCAGATTTGATTGGAGTAATTAAGTAACTAATTAATGGTTATCAAATATAATAATTAATTGCCGTTAGTAAATAAATACATTCTGCCGCTCCGTACCTACTTCATGGATTATAATTTTGTTTGCGGAATATGTGTACACACGCACAATTTTCTGGATTTTTCATACGCAAAAGTGCATGAAAAAAAAGAAAAGAATATTTAGACAGCTCATGCGTACATGTGCTGTGTAGCAATGCCACTCACCATCACCACTAACATTGATAACAGCCTTTTGGAATTCAAGTAAAAAGATGAACAACTACGACGCCTTATTTTATAATACAATTTTAACATTTAATTAAGACAGGCATAAATGTACTCACGTCATTGATGTAGGGTAAGAACGTAAATTAAATGAACATTTATATTACCGTACAAAAACCGCAATGCTTGCACGTGTTAAAAACAATTGCGTAACAATAATAATTATTAGTCGTTAACCATAACACAATCAACAATATCAAAATGTACATCAGCGCAACATGCAGGGTTCTAACGTAGGGGAAGATACGATGGGCACCACGTACGATACAAGGTGGATGATGGGAGGTTCAAAATAATTAAATTCGTGATGTCTTATTACAAAGTAGTGTGTGATTGTGATGTACATCGAACTTGCATATTGTAAACACTTGATGTATGATTATCTGAAAATAAACCTGTTGTTGTAAACTTCCTGAATAAAAACGGGTTTGTCGGTGATCGTTATCGTTTACCTACACAAACCTATTAGTATTTTGCAACTCACCACGGCCAAGTTATACAAAGTAAACCCCATAAAGCACGTGGGATGGATAAGATGGACTATTATTCCAAGCAGCAGTATATTCGATTCCGGGTTGATGAAAGATTCCATAATCTTAATTCCATCGAACAATTGCCTTTTCGCGCGAGAACCTCGTGGACGTGCCAACTGGAAAAGGTAAAATGAAAAACTCAATATTAACAACGGTCGTTGTTTTAGCGATTATACCCATTTTATCCGTTTGTGGGTTATCTGACTGCGGGAAACGCGAAGGTGAAACAGTAGAGGAATGTCCAGCTGGAAGACCGGAAGTGTACAGAGATGAAGGACCTCCTGGACCTAAAATAACAAAATATTGTTGTGAATCGGGATCCGACGGAGGTGAGAATTTTGTAAATAAGGAGTGTTGCCTACCAGGATTAATATAGATGAAAACAGAGACTATATTTGCTTTTTGTACTATTCATAGAAACGGCAAGAAAGAAAAAGGCGGTGGGCTGCCGAACGACTGAGTGCTTAACCTTTACAAAGGACTCGCTTTGTTCATCCTTAGCTACACGTTATATTGGAGGGGAGAAGGTAGAGTATGACGAGATATATCGGGAGTCTTGTAAGAAGCAAAATAACAGCGGTAGTGGAGTTATAGGTTACTGCTGTCCCATAAACAATGTAGAGGGGCTGCTGGTAGCTACCTTAGGGGCGGAGCCCAATGAATTTCCTCATCAGGAGGTTCATTCTCTTTCTGACTTGAGCAAATTCTAAGTAAATTCTTAGACAAAGGGTATTCAGATAAAATGTCTGA
>JAHZNE010005235.1:0-50170 GCA_027744055.1 Callyntrura sp. NNG-2020
CCCAAAAAGAGGTCATCATAAGGCTGGCCTAAGATATACACTCGTAAATAATAAAAGGGTTGTTGCAGAATCGAAATGACCAACGTTTGACGTTTACGACTGTTTTTACAGTAAACTAGACGTGGTCGTTAACTTTAGTATGGTTTTATGATGTCTATATACTCCCCTCCAAAAAACGATTGGGTTTTACCAACGCTGATTGTGGATGAGTCGCAAAGGCCAATTCTGCCAAGACGATACTGTAGAACTGGTGAGAAAGACATTTTCAATCTTCTGTAGAACCATTTCTTATGCAACTTTCATGAAGCTCTCAGCCAAAAAAATTGTAGATGGGGCCAATAGAGAAAGCATGATTAGCCATTTTAATTTCAGCAAGATCCGTGATGTTTGTATTGTGGTTTTAATTGATAATAAATTTATTAACGGTACTAACAGCAATAACGTAATAGTGGAGAAACAGAAATAAAGTTACATGTTACATGTAGTTGTTCCATTTATGTACATTTTCTCTCTCCCAGCGCAATGCGTTTTAGCTGAGCCATGCTTATTCCATTCCGTCCACCTTCAGAATACCAACGTTTACCCCAAAATTTCCCGGTTTTCAAAACGTGTTAAATCACACAAACGTTACGCTTACTTACCCGCTGTCAAACGGTAACGTTCAAATACAACTTACAAATAAATATTCTCTCTATACTTTCTCTTGCCCAAAAATGTAACATTTTTCTCTCTCGTAAGTAGACAGAACCCCTCATTTTCAATAATATGTCATCTCATAACTGAACAGAATACTTGGCACTGAACCGTGCAAATTGTTTTCTAGTGTGTAGAGCTTGTGAGAAAGCTGTCACTATTTTCTAATATTCTTCTAATTTGAATGCATATACAAAAATATTTAACAAAGCACATGTTGTGTTCCATTCTAATTTTCTAATAGAGTATCCTCCACTCACACACAGGCAGAGTTACGTTTACCCTTTTCAATTTTGTGAACACTGTGAACTGCCTCTCTCAAGAATAAGAAAATTTATTGACAGCTCCTCTGGCCTAATGACCCTTTTCCAGTAAATATTCTTTACTTTATGTGCTCATATTCCATTTCTATTCTTTAAAACTCGCACGCAATGCCAGCTCTACTAGAGCTAACCCCTTGTTTAGAAGCTTAATGAACTTTTTGTAATGCACATGAAAAAAACTGAGAGACCGTGCACAGTACAGACAGTGTAACCTGGGACAAGAACGTCTGAAGTAGTTATTTTTTATACTTTATAGTTATGTACAAAATGTTAGGAACAAAGAATCGTGGGTAAAATGATCTAAAATGTTCTCTTATACATGATCAACGGTGTAAAGTCATTTCCGTTTCTGCAGAAGCACCCCGGTCTTATAAGCAATTACAACCTTGTAGACCTCCGGAATATACGTCCAGGATCACCTAGAAGGCTAAACCAGATCTCCGTTATGATTTGTACACAAAGAAATGTAGATGTAGAATCAGACATGCAAGCTCATGATGTATCGTAATTGTGATTTGACGCCGTATTAAGCCTCATTATATGTTAAACCAAGGATGTTAGTTAAAAGTTATATAGTAAATCTACTGCTATTGTGCTAAAACTACTGCAACAAATGGCAGTCGGATTGACACAAGGTGCTGGTTAGTTTGTTATATAAAACAAACCGTGTTCAATTTGCATAAAACACAACCAGCAAAAGAATCAGGCTACTTCTGCAATAAATATACATTTCCGGTCCTCTGAAACTGGTATTGCCGTTGAGAAAATACGACATGTAATAATACACATGCAGATAAGATATACAGATAACATTAAAATGTGATGGAAGTAGGTGAGTCAAATAATGAGTATTCCAATGACGGTCAATCAACTAGAATGTTTTTTGCATTGCGTTTCAAAACATCTCTCTTTAAAATACACAACGAACACAACCACAAAGATGATATATTACTCACAAAGGGTAACCCTACATGAAACGGGCGGATCTGGAAATTATTTTGTTCTTCCGTTGTGTTTACCAACTCATGTTAAGTCCTTCCCCTTTGCCTGTCCTCAGAAATTTCTTTTTTCCCTTTGTTATCTTAGGGGTTTAATGGAGGCATCCGTCAGAACTTCTGGCAGCTAAATTTTTATGCAGAGTTTGTCATTGTAGTGACATCTACACAGAAAAGTTGCGAGGTATTCACAACTTGCTATTTTGAAAATGAACTATTTTCTCTTTGTCCATCTTTATTTGCAAAAGAGAAATATAAACGACGATCGCTTTTTTGTAAGCATGTTACCACATGAAATGCGTCATAGGTCCCAGATCCTGTAAAGTATCAATTCCTGTCAGCCATCAGCTTTCGAACGTCAACATCAACGTTAAATTTATTCTTGAAAATTGTTCATACTTTTGTGTTCGAGTCGCTTTTCCCATTTCCCACTGAGAAAATGGTAAGTTATTTGTTATCATGTGTTTCCACTTTCGATCAAGGTTTCTACTATAGACGGGAGAAGGTTAAAATATAACATTGAAAATTGGTTATTGAATGTGTGCGTTTGATTGCTTACAGGTAACCGCAACTTTTGTGAATCGATACTCGCCACCAATTAACCCGTTAATGTACCTTCCAATGGCCATTATCTTCACTATAACTGGGATTATCATGTTGTCAATGCATACTAGACGGGAGAAGGTTAAAATATAACATTGAAAATTGGTTATTGAATGTGTGCGTTTGCTTGCTTACAGGTAACCGCAACTTTTGTGAATCGATACTCGCCACCAATTAACCCGTTAATGTACCTTCCAATGGCCATTATCCTCACTATAACTGGGATTATCATGTTGTCAATGCTGGTGGTTCTTGAGGTGGGCTGGATGTCCGATGGTGGCAGCCGCCGAAGTTTTGTTAAGGAAGTAATTGTAACAACCTTCTCCTCTACGTTCATTGGACTTGGCGTTCTTTTTTCAATGCTTTCAGTCGGGATTTTTGTTTAAATTTATGAATTTATGCTTGTTATTTTTTTTTCTGACGTCGTCACTTTGTCGTGCGTCATCACAAATGTTATATACCAGAATGATGTCAGTGTTTTACCATGATTCATCATGTGATATCGATTGAATTAAAGTTCAAATAAACTTCGGAAAACTACAATACGGTGCTATTGCTATTATAACGCCAATGGAAAGTTAATACGTCATACGGTTATATAGAACATAAATATTTAGCATGCAGTTGCCAAAATATACGATCATTTCCTTCATCCTTGCTCTACTGCTCTATTCATACTTTTTATAGACCTCCATTTTTCGGTAATATGTACACATGTAAAGCTCTCTATTCCTGTCATTTGTTGCGCACTTCGCCTGAAAATCATATCCGGGTAGTTTTTGCCCTCTGTTGTGCCACGACTGTAGTTTCTTCTGTACCACCACCGCTGGCACTGTAAAAATCGTAGAGCATAAATATGTGCTTATATATATAGGCTACGTCATAAATGTCTTGCTTACACATTATCTCTTCTGTGGTTGTGGTCTCCAGCCTGCAGTATGTTTTCGCAGTGAATCATATTTCTTCAACACAACATACACTTAATATACCTTGGTATACTGCGCCAAGTCTAACTATTACATTTTAAAACAGTTTGTTAAATTGTAATAATCGTAATCATATTGATAAGCTATAGTTCCCTGAAATTCAGATACCATATTCATATTCATCTTGTCATTTATGTCAAGTTCAGATACAGATACAGTCACAACATCACAACAAAACTCTTCTTGTGCAAAAGTTATATTGATAACAATAACAATATTTAAGGAACTGCTGCAGTACCAAAATATTGGAATAAATACGATTCCTTCCAATCACACTTGAACACAAAAAGACACGTAAAGAAATCAGGACGTTTATACTGGTTTCAAGACACTTGCTACAAAATGAGTGCTTCGTAGTAGTAACAAGGAAGACTTTGCGAAATTGTAATGTGTCTTAACGGCTGTGTGCATCTTTCCATTCAGGTACTGGCTACAACCTGAAAGCCTGTCAGACAGTAACATTTAGAATGCAAAATGGTTCTTGCGGTAGTATTAGAAAACAACGTTTGGACGTTCAGTCCAGGCCAAACAATCAGTGGGAATGTGGTTGTTACAAAGAATATTTGGCACAAAGTTGAAGGTTATTTTTTAAACTTACTTTTACTTTTTAATTATGCAACACGCTATTCAGTCCGAACTAAGAATGTTCTCACACTCACGTCATGTCACGCATATGGCGCCATCAATGTTCTAATCGGTTGGTTCATTAATTATTTGTTGTCATTAACATTATAGGCCTGTCAATTAGATTTCTGGGGAGAATGGAATTTGGCAGCTCTGCTGCTGCACCAATATCACCCCCGGAAGATACAATTCCGAATCAGCCACAGGAAAGAACATTCTTTAATAGAATCACACGTCGTCCTGTGCAGGATGTTGTACTGGATCATAAAATGAATCTTCTACACAGTTGTAATGCGCGGTTAAAACATCATTTCGATTAACCAAGTTTACAAGTGGCATGTGTGACGGTGTAAATTTTGTACAATGATGTTATCTTTTGATTTTGCAGGGAAAGTTCTGAAACCGGGAAGTCATGATTTCCCATTTTCGTATACCTTACCAGATGAAGATGACCTTCCCGATTCGATAAAAATTGATGGTTTTAGGGTTCTATATGAATTTGTAGTAGTGTTGAGACGACCACGTGATGATTACAAAGTTTACCAAACACCATTTTATGTTCAAACAAGATTCCTGGAAAACGAAATATCAGTGTCTGAAACTGTTTCCAAATACACCACTGACTTTTCCTTTAAGACTGAAGATACCGTAGGATTTTGTATGTGTTGTAGAAGTGGTCCGTTTGGAATTCTTTTTCGCGTTCCACGAAGAGTAGCTTACGTTGGTAAAGACGTGGATTTCATTTTAGAAATCTGGAATGAAACAAGGATTGAGTTGGACTGCGCAAAAATTGTTCTTGTTAGGGTAAGTAATGTAAATGCATTGGGTAAAAATGAAAGCAAAATTTGTAACAAAAAGAGGTATTCTCATGTTAATTCTACACATGTTATTTCATAGGAGTTCAAACATAAAAAAGGCATTGAAACAAGAAAGAGAGAAGTAGTTTCTGAATTAACTGGACCAACCGTATCTGCGGGGAGTCATGAAGTGTGGACGACATTCTTCCGTATACCTGCAAATACTCCGCAAACCAACTTTTGTCGAAGAAATACATACGAAATTAATTATTATCTGAAGGTAAAGTTTGTAACATGCAAGTTTATTATGTTTAATTAAAATTGCAGGAATCTAAATTACTTTTTATACATTTTCCTCCGTAGGCTTTAGTTCATCCTATGAATAACTTAAACCAAAAAATATCAATCAAGTGCCCTTTACTTGTCATACTACAAGAAGAACAATTTATTAACATCGCCGGAGAAAATAGAAATGTGCCGATCGTAGTTCATGGTAAATTATTGTGTTTAAAGTTTAATCATAAGTTTGTATACATGGATAATTAAATAGCGTGCCTTATAAAAATTTATTTAAAAACATTTACAGGTGTGCCTCCTCCAACATATGATGAAGTAATGAGTATGGATAACACATCGACCGCTCCACTTGTCGAGGGATAAAAAAAGAAAAATATCACTAATTTATTGTTATGAATTTTCAACGTTTAATGTGATCGCTTTTACCGCTTTTGTTTTGTCTACCACTGAACAGCTCACCGTCAGTACAAAGAAACGAGGAGCAAGCAGTTTGTTGTTAAAAATAGCTATTAAAGCTATTAAATACATAATTAACATTTTAATAAATATTATATTCATTTATTAAAATGCCGAGGTGCTTTCGCTTTTGATGAGCGATTTTAAATGAAATTGACGCAATCAGACTAAAAAATCACGATAACTCGATCCTTTTAGTCGCTAATCTAGTGAAGTGCATTTATTACTTAAAATTGTTATTATTTATACACGTGTCAATATCAGTGCACAATTTTTAGATACTTATTAAAAATGCAAATAGGGAAATGTTAAGGAAAGTAACCTGAAAATGTAAAAAGATATTATAATTCAGCAACAGTTTGGATAACCAATATGAGAACAACGAGTGTGCAATTTTAGGCTGATTTATTGTTTACTAATTTTAGAAGCTTTAACTACTCCAACAAGTCCCGATTTCATTTGACAGCAAAGACGATCGTGAAAAGTTATTTTGAAAAATCTAATCAATACCAAGTTTGATGTACATATCTTGTTGTTAAATAAGCAATAAAATATATATCTGTTTGTACCATTAAAAGCAAATTTTACCACTTCCCGCATTTTATTTAAATCATTATTTGTTAACTTGCTTCGTCATCTTTTAAGCAGGCAGTTGCACCTGTTTGGCCCCACTCATAGGCATATATGGCGGAAAATCATGTTAGCTTATATTGTTTGCTCCTAATTTATCCCATTCCAGCATTAACTACAAATTCTATATAACTCCATATTCTATAATGTGTGTGTGCAATGCAATTAAGTAAAGGTTTAACTTTTCTACATTATGACAATGTCAAATAAACCTTTACAAAAGTTTAAGTACATACAGCTTGTATGCATCATATAAAATAATAGAATGCATAACATATGCGTCATGTCAGTACGCTTTGTCCAAATTGAACATCATACAATACTGTAGTTCTATCTAGTAAAATGGTGCACGCTATGTTTTCAAGAGTTGTTTCTCCAGTACGTTTACGTGGCTGGAGAAGACACAACCGAAAAACTGTACAAAATGGGCCTTATCTTTGTTCAATATTAACTTTCGTATCAAGCACACAATGCACACGACTGAAGACATCTCTTGTATTCATTGTTATTATCTTCTCTCTCACATTTTGATGATCTACCAACGCATTATCAAAAGCAATGGAGGTACATAAAAACCCACCTGACCAGTCATCATAGGCATGTAAAAAAAATTATAATCATAACAGTGCCACTTTCACACATATGGTCACTGATGCCTGACTATAGATGCAGTTGTATTATTGTGGAAAAGACGAAAAGAGTATATAAAAACGAAGTTGAAGGTCTTCACGTGGAGACTGGATTGCCACAGAATATTTATACTCATCCAGTATCGCTTTTACTTTCATATAATCTAGTACCTGTAAGTTCTCTATTGTAAAGCATGTAGTGGCATGCATTGTCAGTTCGTATGTACCTACCTCTGTCCTATCTGCATCAACCAGATCAACTGACAACTGGCTCTCAGTTTTACATAACAATTATCATAATAATTACATATTAAATTATAATTATGATATACGACCACTAGTGAAGCTCCGCAAGATGAACCATTAAATGGTTACACTATTCCTACTGGAGGGCAATGGTTACTTAAACCGAGAAGTCCCGGATAGTAAGATAGCTCAATTGTGAAACCATACAAATTCATTTTTGCACAGCTAATTAGTTGAAGGATTTTAACCATCAAAAGTATTCAGAATGGGCTCCCAAAACAAGCTAAGTTATCTTCAAAAAATATGTTTTGGAGTAGGCCACTCCTTTAACCACATGTGTTTGACTACATGGTACACCTATTTACTTCTTTATCTTCAGTACGTCATTAAGGTATGTAGTGAGGAAAGTGGTGAGAAAGGGTACTTTTCGTATACTTTTTCTAACTTCAAGTTCCCTAGTTCTCCCTCGCAAAGTGAAAGCAGTAATTTGTTTTAAAACGATGCGGTATTTTTCTAGCTTCCACCGACGATAGCAGGGATAGTCTTGCTTACCGGTCAAATTGCAAATGGATTGGCTACGCCGCTGGCCGGCTATTATACAGATCGGTTCAAACCTTGTTGGAATTATGGAAAGAGAAAGACAATTCATGTCATTTTTTCGCTTGCGTCTCTCGTTACGTTTCCATTAATTTTTGTCAAGTTCCCTGGCTTTAATACCATCGGGTTTTGGCCGCTTCTTGGATATTTTCTGCCGTTGGTGATAATATGGGCCATAAGCAACGCCTCAGTACACGTCGCTCATGTCAGCATGATACCAGAGCTTAGTCCCCATCAACTTGAAAGGGACGAAATTACAATTTTTAGGTGGGCATAAATTGATGCAAATTAACAACCAGCGTAATTTATTTTCGTTTGTGATTCAGCATTTTAGTTCATGTTCTTTAGGTATATTTTTGATGTCGCCGGTGACATTTCTTTGTACGTTATTTCATGGATCATACTTTCTTCTGCCACTCCAGACCAAGCAGTGGATACTATAGATGGTTGGCGTTTCTCGGTAGGCAGTATATTATTGTTTAATCTACAAACCTAACAAAACCCTCGAAAACCTAACCTAATTACGCCTATTACGTTATGCTTTCTTATGTAGTATATCGTCGCCATCATAAGTGCTTTGGGAGCCATCATCGTTTTCATTTTTCACATTGGTACTCCTGAGAAAAAAGATACGGATAGGGATACTTCAACGCCCACTGCAGCAGGGTCCTCCACCGACACTGAAGAGGAATTTTTTGTTAATATGAATTGGTCTGACTGGTTTCGGGAAAAACATTTCTTTTTCGTATGTAAATCTTATCAACAGCCAACAATACTTCAATTAAATTGTCTAAAGTAGCAATAATGAATCATTTTGTAAAAAAATGTCGTGTTCCACAGATTGGTCTGTTACTGGTTCTTGCAAGAATGTATTTTAATTTAAACCAAACATTTATTCCTCTGTTTCTTCAGGAAGGATTGGCAGTAAACGAGGTACACACTTTGTAAATTTAATGAAGATTTTCTGTTTAAATTATTTTTTAATCTTAACTTTGCTGTTATGTAGACACTACTGGCTATAATACCACTGGTTCTTCAAGTTAGTGGGCTGCTTGCCTCATGTATTATCAAGCTTCTATTAAAAATTGTTAACAAAAAGGTGGGTAAAACGTTTATTTTAACAATAAAGTTTCGTTTTTTATTCAATATTTTTTCAACTTAAGTTTCAAAATATTACAGGTGGCCTACATGATTGCAACTTGCTTTGCTTACGCGGGCTGTATTTGGTTGGGGTACGACACACAAGAAGGAATTCAATCGGGAAACGTTTACATCCTCACCACATTCATTGGCATGTAAGTTTTTTTACGATGCCAAATTGTCGTGCAATTATAAATGTCGAATGTGAAATATTTGTAACAAAAACTAACACGCGTTTTTTTATGTCACTGTTCTAAATTGCAGTGGCTCCAGCTTGATGCTCGTGTTATCAGTGTCACTCACAAGTGATTTGATCGGAACAAACACTGTAATTTTAAAAGATTAAAATCGGATTTGTTTTATGCATTGTGTTACACATACCATACCGCTCTACATGTGTACCTACACATATTTATGGTTGTATGCACACATGAAAATAACGAATACTATAAGTAAAGAGGCTTGTTACAGATAAGTATTCTTTCCAGGAATCGGGTGCCTTTGTTTTTGGAGCGATCACGTTTGTTGAAAAAACTCTAAACGGACTTTTCATTGTTATAGTGCAAACAGGACACAGGTAAACACGGTATAACATGTTCAGAAGGATAAATAATTTTATTACATTGTAGCGACTAAATTTTACTTTATGAGTTTGACATCGACATGGATAAAACTAAACTCATGTAGACTTAACTATGCATTCATACGTCATTTAATACCAACGGGATTAATATTTTAACAGTTAATTTGTAAATACCGCCTAATGCTTAAATGATGAAGTGTAGTCGTGTGTAATGCTATATGTAAGGATTCAATGTTTAGATTAGACTGTAATTTTTTTTATAATCTTCAATACTGCATTATTTATATTTCGTTGCAGTTTTTGCGAGAATTGTCCAACTTATTATAGAGAGGTAATTGCTCACGGCGTTGGTGCAATTGCTATTCTGTCCTTAGCCGTGGTTCTCAAACTGAACCCACATAAAGTGGGAACGCGATATTCAGGTCAGTTTGAGATAGAAATGGGGGACCAACACGTTTACGTGCTTATTACCATCGAAAAGGTTTAATTTGATGAGGTTTTAGCGCATTACATTAATTGATTGGCTTAATTTTTGAATTTAGAAATGAATACGGTGAAAGGCAGGAAAGAAAGCGTTGCGGGAAAAGCTGGGAAAAGTTATGGCTCAATGCGAAAAGGATTTCCAATGGTTGAACGTCCCTCGTGAGGATTAAAAGTGTATTGAAATAGAGTAGATCTAACATGACAGATTTGTTTAAACTAAATATTGTACTTTTTTTTACATACTGAGTGTACTTCGCAGCAACTATGTTAACTACCTTTATGGTCGCTCTCTACTATTTGCCCGTTACAAACATACCAGAAACATTTTATACAAGGCTTAGATAAATAAATATTATAATATGATGTTTACCTACTGGAATACATACAAAAGTGCATTGCATGCCTTCATCCAACACTATAGTTAGGTGAAAGGCCAAGTATTTCGTTATTTCATGCTACTTTCACGAATACGGCTCTCTGAAGTTCTCTTTCATATTTTAACGGCTACATCTCGTCCGTTGTGTAACAGGTTATACATACTGTTACAGGCTCGATGTTGAAATTTCTTACAAGATTGTTTCTTGATTGCATCATGGTTCCCAGATGTCGTAGTCATCCAGATCTGCCATATATGCAGGTTGATGAGTTTGTTCAAAAAATCCTGGTGTATCCAATTCAACGCTACGTCCAACACCACCTTCTTTACCACACAGCCAATATGTGTCCATCATACCCTTGCCCTGTATTTAACCAGAGAGAGAGAGAGAGAGAAGAACAACAGCTCTTAAAAAATTATTGCGTAAAAATCGATTTTCGTGGGGGCTTGCAAATTAAATTATTTACTCCTGTACCTTAACATCAACCAAGCCCCGATGTTCCACTTTAAAACCACCAACCACGTCTAGAGCGAGTTTCATTTCCAAGCTAATGTGAATTTTCAGAGCTGTCTCAAGGAAAAAGATATTCTAAAAGTAGTGATCTTCAATATTCAATAATAAACGACAGGATGTACGTTATAAGTTTTTTTAGAGTTAAATTACTGCATAAGGGAAAAAACACCTTTCCATAACACATGTATACAATTTATCTATTTAAATTGGAATTCTCTTGGGGAAGGGCAGGGAAAAACTTGTAAAACAAACTATACAAGTCCAAAAATACCAAACTATCCCCTGTATAATTGATAGGCAATGCTTTTTCTCGTTGTGATTGCTAAAACATTTTTGCTTATTAATGCATATAGCTCGTTACCGGGTCATTATATTCACTATTAAATATAGAATTGTCATTCGTCGATGGTATTGACAGATTTTAACATTTTAATTACTCTGATTGTTATTTGAAGAAACGACAAATGGGGTTTTAAAACATTGAACTACTTTGGAAATCTATATCACTCATTGTCAGTAGCTAGTTACATACAGGTAGGGCACTTAAATCCTTTTGATGTGAGTTCAAGCAGGGCTATGACCGACTGAGCTCTAATAACCCCAAAATTTAAAATTCTTATCATGTTAATTCGATTTTCACGTTAGTTATGCTGCTACTGGTGCTAAATGTTTTGATTTTATTGGATGCAATGAAACTTAATAATAATTTGATATTTTGCTACATAATCGAATTAATGCTCATAGTCTAATTACCAGAAACAATGTAACATAGTTAACCTTTCTAAAAGTGTGTACACAGTTCTGCTGTTTTTATAAATGGTTTCTATATTTAATTTTTTTTATTACAAAATGACTTATATGTAATAAACTCGACATACCATAATAGGCCTCTCACAAGAACAATTTATTAAAGACTTGTCATTACATACTAGCCCCGACTGCTAATTAATTAATATTATTTTTAATTGCTTATATAAATGAAACTTTAAGGTCTTTTAAAAAATTCCTGGACTATTTCATGATAAGTGCTTCATATTAATAAATAAGAAAACAAAAGAGTAAATTACACGTTGATTATTTATTGAATTGTCGAAATTGGTTATATTTGTTTTGCAGTCTGAATATTCCCAAATGTGTGTGCTTATAGCACGAGTTTACTAGTATAGCAAGATGGCAACCATTAATAGTAGATAGTACATACATATCTTGGTATGTGCGACCTGCCTAAAAGTTCGTGGTGAAAGTAAAAGTAAAACTTTTCCACTCAGACACGATAACATTTTTTGTTATGAATAAATGTAGACAAAACATAAAAATAAAGTTGTGCTCATTAAAACATTATATGCTGCAGTGTAGACCTGACTTTTAGATATAAAAAAAGACAATGTCTTTGTTTGACTGAAGTCTCTAAAGTAAATCATTTTAACAATCTCTGTCCCTGAAACATTTCGAAAACATGATAAAAAAGACCACCATAAATCACATAATCTAAAACCAATAACTTTATATTCTATTTAATTTCTTATCGTAACGTCGTACCTAGAAAATTAAAAGTATTCTGAGTGAGAGTGTTACGTATGCTACATTACACCACATTACTCAATACGTCAAATTAGTTATGCAAAGTTTCTTTCAGCGGAAAAGGTGAAAGCATAACAGCATCCAAATAAGTAACATGTCATATAAAATCAAGTCGGAGAAAAGAGAACGACAACTAACTGCTAAAAATACATACAACATAAGCCATATATGCTGTGTAATGATCATTGGTTTGTCAAGCAAGTTTCATGAAATTTGCTTAATTTTACATTTCGAAACATGTTGAGTATTATGTGTTATAATGCTTAAGTTCGAACTCTCATCTCGATAATATTTCATCAACAAATATGGATGAGAATGCTGGGAAAGTAATAGCATAAACAATAACCTATTCAGATGTTTATTATTAAAAAGTTATTGCAAATAAAACTGTATGTTTACCATTTGGAGAAGGCAACCCACTAGCCACCATATAGCTATCCCCTACAAGGTACAACAAAGTAAGGATCAATCATTCAGATAAAAGTATGAGGACCCGTGTATAAAAGTTATCTTTAATCAAACGCATCTCTTACCGATTGTTTCGACTTTGTACACATCGTATCTTTCGATTCTTGCATCAAAGAGTTTATAAATGGAATTTAAAAACGTTACTACTTCAAACGGAGAGGACTCGGCTGCAATTTCTGTAAATCCTATATTTGTACATTGGCATGTTACAAGTGACATCAGATTAGCATGACAAATGGCATGATTATGAACATACATCAAAGTTAAGTAGTTACGGGTAAGGATCATGCAGGATTGCTTATTATTACACAGCAGGAAAAAATCATTAAAGCATTATACCGACAATATCACTGAAGTAGATGGTGGCTTGCTCGTAAAACTGGGCTTGAACCTGTCGCTTCTGTTTAAGTTCAATCGCAATCGTGCTCGGAAGCATGGCAAAGAGCAACCTATCCGACTTTTTCTTCTCTTTCTTCAACTCTTCTGCTTTGATCATGAGATTATTGGCAAACACTTGGATAGTCATTGTTGCCTTTTGAACGAGAAAGATTATCGTTGGCGAAATGACCAGGACGACGATTAGGATGATGATTGCAGTTGCTGCAGATCTATCTGCGTCCCCCAAACGATCTTCCACTGCTTCTCTAATTTTCTCCCTCACTTGATACTGCATTACTCGTAATTCATCGATATACTCCGAAGTCAACTGGTAGTACTGAACGGCTTCCGTCAGACTAGGTGTCCTTCGTTCGTTTTTTAGAATCTTTTTTCTCCTAAACACCAAGTCTGGTTTTACTCCTTAGTAGGATTTTTTTCATAGCAGAGAAGTAGTGGTAATTTTGGATGTTTTGATTGTTATGTTGATTATGTATCGTGTGTGTGAAAAAGTTAACATATGAAGGCATTTGTTTAATACTAACATAGTACTTGACGAGCATGCATTTAATACAGAGCACATACATGTTTTGAATGTTTCCATAAGCTGTGAGGCGTTGATTTATCTTACTGTAATATTGTTTGATCGTTGAAATAAACTCCAGTGAGGAGTTGAGATATTCCGTGCCCAGGGTGTCGTGACGAATGTACTTAATGTAATTCCCCTGTGATAACACGCCGCGTCCAAAGTAATTGATTCCTACGAAATCAATTCATACAAAGTGTCCTTTTCAATTAGTTCTTTCTAAAATTAGCCTACTCCTCATATTTATTTGCTGTACGTACTTTTGCATACCTACATATCTCAATACAACTAATATATTCAAAGTGACAATGACAATACACCACGGTATGGTACATATGTGTCACCCACGCGTAAGGTCGAATTATACAATCCCTTGTCAGACTTATTAATATTCGTAAACATTCTTATACAATATGTATTTACATTTATAATGGTGTACTGTTTTATCATAGTACGAGCTTGAGCAAAATGCAACCGATAACGGCTGACAACGGATGTAATATCTGAAGTAAACGATACTTGAGATAGATATTGTCAGATAAATATATGTTCGTTCTACACTTCACCTATTGTAGAAAATTATTTTAATTCCGCCGGTACTAGCTAATCTAATGCAGCATTAGTATGAAGTAATAGGGAAATAAAAATGTTGAAAATTGCCAAATTGAATATGACATCAGTGCGAAATGAATCAGATTGAAGTATGTACTATGTACATTTCATGAATTTTATTACATAAATCAGAATTACCATGTACATTTGTCACTTTGAATTTGAAAAATAAGATAGTCGAGTTGGACGAGTAAGACGAGTACGATGTGTGAAATGCACATAGCATATTCCGAACTATTAGTGTATTAAACGTTTTATTTTAATGTGAATTTGTTTTGCCGTGTACGACTAGTTTAGTCAGTTTAGTTCAGTTCAGTCAGTTTAGACATAACAAAGTTCTGCAATGTAAAGTTCAAAATAGGGAAAAGCTCTCCTGGAAAAACTGTCACGGGTAAATTTTCCGTTATCTTTCACACCATTCGCATTCGATTGTTGTACTATTTTTGAACCTTGTACTGTTGCCTCCGTCATCAAGAGGTTGTATACATGATTGATGACTATGATGACCAACAAAGTCGAAAACGATAAAAGTAAAGATAATGCTAACAAAAAATCATACTGACAAACAGACCGGATGTGAGCGCGTATTTGATTTCAAAGTTGTCAAATCTGTCCGCAGAACAGCAAAGATTGGAGTACATATTACACGACACGCTTGTTTATCCTGTGCCACGATTGCGATTATTTCGTAAACTATTTCTATTTGTTTTCGCTCTTTATATTCAATCAGCCGACCGTTATCTGTACTGTGCGTTACAAACAAGGCAGACAAAAATGTAAATTTCACTTACCATACACAACGGAGATGCCAACGTTTTCAATAGAACGCAACAAATTTTTGTAGGACACAAGAAATCTGTGGAAAGACGTGAAGCACAACTTTACACGCATATACTTAACATTTTCAATTTTTACATCTTTTTGACAAATTTAGTCAGATGTCAAAATGTTTCCTAAACTGTACTAGCTGTGTATAAACCTTCAAATGACTTGTCTGTTTCACCTTGTCAGAGGTTGTTTTTGAAACTCGAAATCTTACTATAGATCTGACGGTCACATGTTCAGAAACGTTAACATAATATTGAGTAACGGATGAGAAATGTTTTGAGTTTACGTTTACCTCCAAGTATCGCTAGAGTTGGTTTCCTTCATTTCTTTCGTTAAGTAGTCAAGCATAACATGGTTGATATGATTATAATATTCCATCACATCTGACGTGTTGCTTTCATTTGGACTGATTTGTTGTCTGGAAGTCACCATTTTAAACAGAAATGATGAAATATTTTCACGAGAATTGTATCTCTCTAATGCGTAAAAATGTATCCGACGCCTTGTATTGCATCATGCAATACTTTGAACAATGTACGGTGCTATACTATGTCTCAAGTACAAGGTAATTCAACAAAATTCTACGAAATGGACGTTTTATGACAAGGACACTCAAAACGTCAAGTCAATACCTGAAATCGTCTAGTCGAATCTGAAATATTTCCTTTGAAAAGAAAATTTTGCCATTTTCTTCTTTTGTAAGGCTGACCGGCCACTCCGTGATGTTGTCTAGGGCAGAGTCTGTTTTCCTGAAACGTGTCCGAAGATCCGTACTACTTTGGATGCATTGGAAAGGAGGACACATGAAAATTTCAATAATTTTGTTCATAACCATTCAAGCAAAACTAGCATAAAAGAGCAGTTACCTACTCCAGTGGAATCGAAGATAAAAGTGGATTTTTTTGCTGAAAAGTTCATTAGAGTGCAACTGAGGGTTCAAATTCATTGACGTCATAATTACGTATGTTCAAGAAAAACAAACAACAAACGGACTGGTCGTTTGGGTTTAAAATCGCCACTAAAACAAATCTAATCTCCGCCAACTTTACAACTTTTACCGGCTTTAATCATATCANACTTTACAACTTTTACCGGCTTTAATCATATCACAGTCATAACACAACTTGAAAACTTGAAGCGTCTGGGGTGAAGATAGATTGCACATAGCAAAAGCAATCAATAAAAATGAGAATGAAATACTTCAGCAAAAAAAGTGAAGAGGCTGCTTTAAATAGAAAAAGGATAAAAGCTTATTTCATTAGCGGTTCGGCATCTACAGAAACTCTAAAGGGTCCAATTTTCATATTGATTTGACACATACTTTGATAAAAAAAAGAAAATATCAACTTTTCTTCATGCCAAGCATACTGAAGGAAATGTGTGCTGTGCGCTAAAATGTAAAGTTTTATGAAGTGCGTGGAAAGTATAGACATCGAGAGAGGGAGAGGAAAGAACAAATATTCATTCATCCTGGCGACTTCTGCATGACCTATGGCATATTCCGCTAAATAGTAACAAGATAAAATCCCTTTACATGTTAAATGAATATGATACAGCTTTACCGATTAAGCATCGCTCTTTACACGGGTGTGCGTTGTGTACTTGATGACACGTATGACTCAACAAGGTTGAGTTGAACTAAACAACGCAGTTTTACTTGGTACACCATATTATCATGCATGTATGCATTCATTTCATGCAAAATATAAAAATGTCCAGATTCAGTTATCTTATCGCAACGTAACTCGACCTCTCTTACATAAAGCGATATACCTATTCAAAAGCATAATTATATGACAAGAAGTAACACCATACATCGTAAATAAATAGAAAATGACAGAAAGTACATACTTAGGGTCCAGCTCAGGAAACGAGACGTGTCGTTTCACTGAATTATTATAATTTTAAAAGTTCACGATAACGAATAACGAAATTATTTTAAGCAGAAGTACGGTATATGTATGTTTCGTTAAAATTTGAATAATAAAACTCGTAGTAGTAATGTGTACTTGTGTTTACAAAAATAAGTAGTTGGATGTTCGCATAATATGTACTTTCATTACTCTCGAACGAAATATGCAGACAGACAGCTACATGCAGTAAGTCATCACAATCTAATCACAAGCCGGATATACATGAATTTTCAGCTTTAATACTAAAAACAACTGAAAACCTAATTTCAACTGGCAATGCCCCAATTGAAAATCATGTTCAGGACAGTCATTCCAGATCAGATTGCAAAATTTCTTGTACTCCCTGTCATTTTGTTAAATTAATATTCCATGGTCATACACTTCACCACGTGTATCGTTTGTACTACAATTGTGTACAAGTTTTTGATAGCATTGGGCAAAACCGTTCAATAACGACACAAACACAAAATGGGAATCTATCATGCACAGTTAGGCAGTTACATACAACAACTGTTACAAAAGCTTTAAAATGTACAAATTTCATTCAATTCATAAAATCATTATCATTAACAATGCATTTCTTATCAGGATTCAGTTCTAAATAGGGATGAAAGGGAAAGTTTAAAATCTGACCCGTTGTAGTTATTATCCGTGAAGACAAAAAATGACACTTCCGATCGCTCTTTTTGAATTTCTGTAACCAACCTGCCTATATTCAATGTTAACTCAACCTATAAATCAACATTCAGTAGAAGTATATCCTCATTTAGTACATGTAGATCTGTAGATAGGCCTTCTTGCAATTTGCAATACTTCAAATAAAGAAAACTCTAATCCCAAGAATTATTATACAGAATGAAGTTACCTGTCTATCAATATCTGCTACTTCACTTTGGTACTGTAAAACGGACCAGAGGCTCAAAACGTTCTGTATGATCAATGCAACAATAGGGATAAATGGAAGAATGATCATTTGAGCCATCTGCATTCGCCTTCCCTTAGCGCTTCTAAATGGTGTAGAGCAGTAGCTGGTCTGCAAGGGGGATTTTTGCACAAGCGTTTTGAAATCAGGCGGTTGTGTCCATCGTACGATGTTTTAACCGAAAAAATAATATGATGAATCATGTTACCTTTATATTGACAAACGATGTTTCACTGGCAAGGGACCCTTGATTAGACCCTGAACCTTCTCGCTGTGCTACTTGGTTAGGTTGAAGTTGCGACGTACGCTGCTCTTGTTCTGTGCGTTGCACAGGTCTACGAGAACAGCAGCGAAAAAGGCGACAGAAGGACCCTGTCCAAAATGTTCTAACACGCACCAACCGCGATTCTGAAGAAATATTATCGGCATGTTGATTATCCACCACGGATACCACAGTGGGGATCGTGGGATTTCTATGACTGTGCTTTCTACAATTACTTCTTCTGCAACGAGAATGATGAGGCATGCTTTCAAATGTAATGCGACCAAAAATTTGTTAACTCTACGTAATTTCAGCTTTAAATGTTATCGGTAAAGCCCGAAAAACAGCTTTATAAAATCTTTTTTAAAAAAAACACCCCCAACTTGTATTCCACTTGGAAGCCGAAGTACAACTGAGTGTGAAAACGAATCGTTCCTTTACATCTTGGAACCACCATCAATATGCATTTCAATGATTGGATTTCCTTTCTCCGTTATGCCTCCCTCGGAACGATTGTATTTGTATTTCATAATGTCCTCTATTTACCGTTCGTTTGCACAATTGCCAGTAATTTCACGAGAAGCATACCTTGCCCATTGTTTATATCCATAGGGCTTCATGGGGTATAACCAAATTAAACATGTTACAAAAACCACTCTCTGACTTGATCTTGTCGTGCTACCAGCAACACAGTGAAAGCGCCGGAAAGCACACTTCATCAACAAAGTGAAAGTGAACGCAATGGTGTCAATAGAGAAATAGTGAATGCAGACATATAGTATGTATGTAGGCAAGCACATCATAACTCGTTTATTTTCATCAACATCGAGTAAGTCCCTTTCAATCTCTTCATTATCTTTGTTTAATAGAGGAAATGTACAGAAAGTTCACTTGCCGTTCACCGTTTTACCGTATAATAAACGTCCGCGTTTTGAAGTGAACAGGAAATAAGTAAATGTATTGGGGCTGTAAGTGTGATGACATGTATATAATAATAACATGTAATTTGTTCTAGAGGGATGGTGATGATGATGAAAGTCTTCAAAAGTGGTGATAGTGGTGAGTGGTAAAGCGGTAACTGCCATTTACTTGGTTGTCAGTTGCACACATTACACACAGTTGTATGGTTTGTTGATATAATGAATTTTCCTTTCTTCTTTGTCGTTGGAATTGTCGATTACACATTTATTTTAATGGGGCATTGATGATATAAAAGACATGTTGGATTGGGTTTGTAGGAAATGTAATGCTACCCTTTTCGGGAACGAGTGTGTGATTTATGATCCAAGTATTTTCTCTACATTTCGAGTGTATCTTGCAATGTTCATCAACTGAAAGTAATAATCAAGCGGGTGCGGGAGGGACACGTATCATATGTATAAAATTGAGTTTCCCTTTTGCATTGCCAACAACAGGTACAGGAATGTCGGTGCACGTTGTTACCAAACGTCTTCAGTTTTGTTTTATTCGTTAACGTTGGTTTCACGGTTCACGTCGTTGGTTGGTTAAAGAGAGTTAGAAATTTTGCATAAGAGCAATACCCACAAGCTACATCATTACATCATTCATGATTTTTGTTTAAATCGACCGACCTGTATTTTAGTAATTTTGTATGTTTTAATTAGAACAGCTATGACAAGACTCATAATTAACAAGCTTTGATATATGATAAGTTATTCCAGCTTGATGGGTTTACATTTGTGTGTAGAATTGATTCTATCAAAGTAAACATTACGAAGAAGTTTCCTCTCTATGCCAGGGGGCAACAATCCTAGTGTATTGTATAGTTAGATATCAATCGACATTTGTCATACAGCGTCAGGTCAATCTTATAATGAAATTAAACGTTAGTAACCAAACTAAGACCAGCATTTAACACTATACTAGCTTAGCTTAGCTAGCCGCTAGCAGCTATCGTACGAATAGTTGCACTTTCACGAATCCATTCTGAATCCAGGTAAGTAATAGTAATGCAAAGGAGCATGAAACTTTTTTTATATGCGATATAAATGAATGACTTATAAACTACTAAAGGTAGAAAATACAATACAATACACCTTTGTACCTGAATGTCCTTTTGAACCGATTTCGAATAGCAATCAAATATAGGCCTTCCGGTTCCGTTAGCTTTAAAATTGTGTACACCTAAGCATTTGATTTCTATCAAAGTAAAAAGACAGCTTTAGATTTACTTCAGCCCTGTACATGGCTTCCATTGAAACACTTATCCTGCAAAAGACAAACTTGGGGCACACCCTTCATAAGGGCTGTGGAGTACAAAATACATGCACTGGCTTTCTTTAACAAGTATCATACCTCATACTGTCGTTAACGACCATATACTCCACTTCAACGAAATAAAATGCAACAAGAGTAGCTGGTCTTAAACAAATAAAATAGAAACACTGTGTTTTAATATCAAGAGAAAGGTGGCCATCATATACCTACCATATATTGTATATAGTCTTTTTTGTCAAGTGCCAATATTTTCTAGAATAATCGAGTAAATGGAAACATAAAAACTAGGTGGTATTTATGGGGCCGTTAAATAAAGTACTTCCGGCGACAGCAGTCTGTTCAACCTAAACCTCAGCAGACAGTTTTTTCTAGCATTTCACGTATTAGTAAAATTCTGGCAATTAAGAAATTAAAACAAAGTGTTCGGTGCCCTATATATACCTGTAAATCGCCTTGTACTCTATGCAGAAGAACTCACTGGAAATTTAACAGAATCTTATAAATAACCAAATAACATTAACAGTGGCGATAGCGTTATCCCAAGTTTTTCTTCGTGCCAACTGTCAAGTTCATCCATATGCAATATTTTTCATTTCATGCATTTTCATGATTAACAACCACAACCATTCAAGAATTCGCACAATGCAAAGAATTATAAGATTTACGTTTAATAGGCAATGTTAGTTTCTCACGTATTGCAAACAAAGAAGGCGGATAAGCTGTCGATAGATTAAATCATAGATGTTATAATACCCTGCATGCGAATATAATAATTCGATTTTACGTCGATGCCTATAAGAAAACCTCTTGGTATGTATAAACCCTGACGATTTATCATTTTGTAAGCCACGTGAACACACTTTATGCCTTTTAATTACTCTTTGATTGCTGTTACCTTTACGCAGAATAATTAACTTCCTTGCTTCTGTTCAATTTTGTGGGAAACTAGAAAGATTGAGGGAGAGATGAACTATGATATACCGTATGTACCTACTCTCAGACAGTATATCATATACTACTAATTAGGAAACGTGAGAATAATATTCTTTTGAAGGTAAATACAAATATCTGAATTAATTTCAGGGAAGCTGATGGTAGTGATTGTCTGATGACGTCTATTGTGACATTCAGCCATTCATCCTAGCATAACTTGCCACACGATACGTGTAGTTGCAGCCTGCAGCTCAGTGGAACGATACGATACGATGATTACGATGTGTGGTTAACGAAAAGAGACACTGTAGTTAGCGTGTAGTTAGCAGCAGCAAGGGTAACCTCGTCTACAACCTGTACTACTGTACACACACTTGCATATTATGCACTCGTTAAGTCTACGAGAGATTTTGGGTCTGTTGTAACAATGCAAGTGTACAGCGCTTACGTCATAACCATTTACCAGTTCACTTTGACCTCAAGTTAGGGAAAAGAGTACAAATCTCAGACAATAGATAATGTAATAGGTAGGTATTTCTTAATTTAATATTAATATCCTATCCATATAGAACGGACTTGACTGACTATCACACTGCGCGTGGATGTAGTAGTATAAAAATGTTGGCAGATAAAGATATATCATTTTTACGATCGTTTATGTTAGCATATAACTACTCCCTTCGTACGGTTTGCTTCATTGCTACCTCACGTCAAGTACCCTTTTATCGTGTCTTTTGTTGGTGTAGTCGCTGGTATGAAAAAGAGATGCAAGCTTGTACTAAATGTAACGCAAAGAAGCGTGAAACTTTTTTTTATATGCGATGTAAATGAATGGCTTATAAACTACTAAAGGCAGAAAATACAATACAAATTGCCATACAACTATACATGTTACCGCATTCTTAACAAGCGACAAGTTATAAACAGAATAAAACTAAATATTTTTTTTTTGGTATTTTCACTAATCTAATCGTTGATGGTGATCAGTCGGTGGTCTTTATAAAACCTAATAGACAGACGAAAGCTGTAAATAATAACAAAGTGTTATAATAATAATAATAATAATAATAATAATAATATTAATAAAAATAATAATAATGCACGTGTGGAGTATACCTATATGTTACAATTTCCGTTGCGTCCGTAGCCTCAATATTAGTTCAACGTATCGAGCATATCATGTATGTATATACATTTTACTAGAGAACATGTGGCAATGGCGATGGGATTTGCCCAAGCAGAAAAAAATGTCTTCCCCGTACTAGCAGCGTTTTTCTCGTAACCACAAAAACATAATGATAAATGTGCACTAATATGCTGTAATGTTTAGTGTATCCAAAAAAAGTTAAGTGGATTCTTTCTCTCTTCGCATTGCTATCGATTATAGTCTTACCGTCAAGTTAGTTGGGAATAAAGGTATAGAACGTATACTCCGTACTATATGATAATCGCATTGTCAGCGTAAACTCGTCCGGTCATGCCAAGGCTAGTATAAGTTATAGTTACAAGAGAAGCGCTTCTACATATAGTCACAGTATGGTTGCTCCCAGTACGATGGACTCTACACTATATACTTTGTCTTGTACTTGGGTTGCAGCGATGGCAGGGTAATAAGTTCACAGGGTATAATGTAATTACATAGGAAGGATTTTCTCCACATAGATACGGCACTTGATACACACACACGGTATACGACCAGGTTTACATGGGGCCATAAGCGTATAAAAATATTAAAGTTATACCGTGTCACAACGTACCCCACAAAGTATTATTGAATAAAAAATACAAAGCCTTTGTAACAGTTGCGTTTTGCGTTGTATGAATAGCTGTACTGGGAGGTGAGCTTGTAGGAAAGCAGAAAGATATAGATTTTTTAGCACATTTTTACGGTTTCGATCTATAGAACTAGAGACGTTGAAACTATGAAGGAATGTATGATTGCGTTTGTTTGTGCATGTGTGCACCTACATTAAACAGGAGAGGTATGGCAGAAATACATTTTTTTTGTTATAAATGCATATGTAGGCAATATATGCCCAATTTAGTAATATACATCCAACTCGATAATCACACAAAATTATTTGATTTTCCTCTTGATTATTCATGAAACAAGTTACGTAAGTTTAAAATGTGGTTAAGGAACAAGTTGAAAACAGCGCAAAGCAAAACTTAACTACACACACAGTCACACAGTACGTACACTAAAAAAATAAGCGTGGCTGGCCAGTAGATGCATAAAATATATAATAATAGATTGAAAAACAAGTTTATTAAAGAAGGTATCATCTTTTTTTTCTTCTCACAGAAAAACAGATTTTTGTTACTCCTCGTGTAGCACGTCTCATGAAAAACCCTTGAGCAAACACAAGTTCGCTCTTTTTGCAGACAACTTTGAAACGTATGCAAATAAATATCCAAGTGGAATTGGGAAGAACAAGGTCGAAATTACATTGGGAAATATCCATGCATATGTAACAACAAGCAGCGACGAGAACACGATCAAAGATTTAAAAAGAAGAGACCGTCGTACTCGCGTCGATAATTGTCGGTTGTGAAGAAGAATACTATATATGTAGTATGACTGAGCAGAAAAAGATAAAAGATAAGAAGAGGAACATGCAAGGGTAACTGCGTCGAAATGAAACGCGACGACGTAAACGAACAACACTCGTCTAATAGGTGTATCGAACAACATACACGTTTACGTTTGAAAATCAAGTGTAAAAAATGGCACATGTAGTAATTAAATGAACCCAACACAGATACAAGGTATACTGTACATGCTAATATATCGTCTGTTGAAAAATTCACATACCTTCGTACTTCATACTTCATAGTACATGCACACGGCAACAGGCAATAAAATATTCGTTACATAACCCCAACGAAGAGGGTTTGGCTAGATGGGCATCAGAGAAAAGGTTGGCAGTATAAGTTTGCAAATATGGTGAAGATACATCGAAGTAAGTCTTTACAGCGCAGAGCCAGACAGGCTGTGTAGCAGTTGTCGTTTTTTACAATCCAAACTCCTTTCAGCAACTTACCTTACCTCTCGTCAAAAATAGTCTTTCTTTATGGCGATAGTAATCTGCTCTCGTCCTTTACACTTTATAAACACATACACGTACATACAACGACATCATCATCATCATCATCATCATCATGCAATTCTGTTAGCTGGTTCATGAGTCCATGTGTCTGTACTTTTGTAGCTGATTTGCCATTGCCACAGAACAGAGAGTAGGGGGATAGCTTTCAACAGGCTTGTGTAACCTCATTACATACATTTCAATCTCGTATTCTTTTCCTCCGCTGCACACGGGACTCTTTTTCTCTTCCAAACAACCACTGCTACTTGCTACAGAGAATAGTTGGCAAACAACAATGCTAAATGGGATGTGTGGGTACGTACGTCGTCAAAAAAAGACTGATACACTGAATCTATACAGTGTGGTCGATGTACATTTTTTTGCTGCCATGCTCGTGCACGCACGGTTCAAGTTGCTTTTTCTATAACTTGTCCATGTGTGATAAAGTAAAATGAAATAATAAAATAATGTTATCAGTACACTTGCTTGGAGTACCGGAGAGCTGACTTTGGTTATTTACTGGTGGTATGTATCACTTTCGGTTTGTTAACGTCATCATTACCATCATCATCAGCAGCAGCACCACCATCATCACTAGAACCAAACAAGTTATGTAAAATACATGTACTTAATATGAACAAAATCGCACAAGAATATAGCACACAATGCAAGCTGATATCTGGTAGCGGACTGACGGAGACGGGGGAGAAAAAATGTAACCACTTACTACTTTGAAATCAACAGAGCAAAAAACTAAAAATAAAAAAGCGTTCTTGAACAGCATTATCATCATCGTCATCTCGCCATCAGGTCTTTTTTGTATGCCCATTCCACCATGTCAAATGGTACATGCATCATAGTAGGCAATAATGACAAACAATAATGCATAGCGTAAAGCATGTTAAAACTTTACTACTCTGGTAGTAGTTGCTAGTTAGGCTGTCTTTTAAATTTCAGGAGGAGAACATAAACTTTTATATTTAATACCCGTGCAGACAACTTATATATTAACAAACTCAAGCGTCCTCCTCCATCATGCACCGTAAAAAGTTAATCCATCATACTTTTTTGTTCGTAAACGAATTAGAAGCCTCTCGTCTTCTGGTTTTGAACACTGCTCTTGTCTGTTGGCGTGAGCAGCTAACGTGTTTTTATCCGACAGCTTTTTCTACTCCTATTCTTCCTACCATTATCCTTCGTTTAATACTGAAGAAGGTAGGTTCATAAACTCTGTTCCACGAGCAAATTAAATTCCTTGTGGAACTAAATAATAAATGCTGCTGGGTCAGCTTGAATGTAAACCCACTTTAAAGTAGTCTCCAGACAGACAAACGACATCATCATCAGCAGCAACGGTATTATTAAATCATTCTAAAGCTTGTAAAGGTTGTGAGCAGATTGGACTCGACTGTTTACAACAAGTAGGGAATACTTCATCCAAACACTTTTATTTCGTGGTATTGCGAAAAAAATGCAACTGGCTACGGAGAATTCGCAAGCACGAATAGCAAGTATCCAACTACCACAATTAAGGACGAAATGAATCGTAACAAGTAAAAAGTCTGGTAATTTAGAATGGTTGTAAATCGTTGGAAAGGAACTGCTCTCGTTGCAAAACTCTGTATAGGAGCATATAATCATACACATAAATTTTTATATATATTTCTTCATATAAATTGAAGTAATTTTAAAATTCTTGTCTAATTAGTCAGTGGTCGACACTTTCTCTATGTAGCTCCTGTCTCTTAAAAATGGAAAATAAAAGTTATTACCCTTATTACCCTTGTAATCTCAAGGTTTTGCTCGTGGAAATGGAATGCTATGCTGTATGTGTATTAGATTTAGTCATCGAATTTCCCGTTCAAGGCTTTTATGAACGGGGAAAGTATAGTGAAATGGATATGGTTAATCGAGCCCAGACATTGGCTCGTTTCGTTCATAAATACTATATACTAGGTTCCAGCTCTCCTCTTATCCATGAATGTGACTTTCTCTTGAACGAACGTTAAAATTTTTTGAACCGATAATAGAAAGAGAAGGGCAGTAGTATGCCACCAGCTATCTATCACTTGCAATTCGCGTACTCGGGCAAAATTCGACTCATTCGTTGTTTTCGTGAGTTGGTTATAACATGAATAAATTAGTAGGCACAATGTTTACATCACATAGGGGGTACGGACAGAGAGACAGGCATTTATATTCGGACTTGTGCAATCGACATTCGACATACAATATTACAGCCCATTAATAGGAAACGAAACTTCCTATAGGAATCGACCACGTTTAACTATTTTCAATATTCGTACAAAGTATCTCTCGTGTGTACCTGTCTACAAAGAGATTCGTATAATGGGGGTAGCACAGGGGCAGTAGTTATACGTTATATGAGAAATCTTGTGTTTCAATGTGTATAGTAAACAGCGATGGTATAGCAAGTATCGTAGCAATCACTGGGAACAGCGTTACCTGCTACATGTGTGCCTCGCCACTCAGACTCTGCATACATTCTTATAGGATCTAAACGGCTTTTGACGAGATATAGACTGACTACTTCTCTCTTGTTCGTTCATTGCCAACGTTGTTCCCTGAAAGCGCAATTCGCACATGCACAGTCAGCAGCTGTGTGTATAGACATAGTTATCCTTAATAGCAATGAAACTTGCTTGTTCTCTCGTCAAACTCTATATCATTCATGTCAGTTAACTCAAACTAGAGTTAGTAGTAACATGGTTTACATAATCTGCTGAAAACTGTGAGTGGGTACGTCTACTTTGCTGTTGTTTGTAATGCCTGCTTTTCTTCTTCATCTTTCTTTGGTACAGTGCTCCTCCATCTCCGGTAGCTTATTTTTTTTATAGCGATACCACATTAAACTACACTAAGCAGCATAACGCTGTAAAATAACCAGGATTCTAGAAGTATTAATGAAAGGATACTATTTTATTATCTGTGCTCATTACCTTCGCCATTACATTTTGGACAAACGGCGTCACCAGAAGAAGTATGAGTGTCCATGCAAGTTTAGTTGAGACATATTGTTGTTGTCCATCAGTTTGCAGACACGGTACATTTCGAGATGGAATGGCTTTTCACGTTTTCCAGCAGAGCAGTCCACCCTCAGCATCGGCTGTTACCTTAAAATTGCTGGAGAAGTAGTTTACGTGCTCGTGTAAAACAAGTAAATGACTTGTGAACGGTGCGCGATAACAACGGGAATTCATTTGCATGTTGCATGTAATTTGTGCATAACGAAAAAAATTGTGTGGAAAGTTATTGCGCAAGATCTTAGCGGCAGAATTGTATTTTTTTTGGGTGAGATAGATTACATGTCTGATGCCCGTGCCGTTTTTTGCTAGAGGTGAAAAATCAAATATGAAAAAGTGCAACGGTGGTTACATGCCTGTATCTGCATCTGCTGTATTTTATACTGTATCGTTATACTACTTGTGGTCGAGTTACTTATAACAGATTCATTTTCATTTATTTGTCGACGTGTTGCTACAAAATTGATGCTGATGATGGTGATCTGTAAGAGCGAGGAAAAGCTTTTAGTCTTCTTTTTAGTCTTCTTATTTTAGACTGGGTATATGTCTAGTGAAAAGGCATGAAAAATACAAGACGAAAGGCAACGCGCTAACACAATCCTTCAGTCACACAACTTACAATGTATTCACCATGTTCCAGCTCCAGCAACGAAGAATGCAACCGATGAGTGACTGTATGCTTTCAACGAGTGAAAAACCAGCGAGCCAGAGCTAGCTGGCCAAAAAGCAACTTTCACGTTCCTCCAGGTTTGCAAACCCCATATTACATTCAGACACTCGCATGACTCGTTCTCATCCTTGCTCAGTCTGTCTGTTGATTCTATTGGCGCAACACGGAATCTCGACCATGTCCCATCCATTCTACTATTAATACCCATTACTCCACCACCAGAAACAAAACAGCGTCGCCATCAATTATAACAACACAGGAGTCACTAATCTAGCAACTTAAATCAAGTTTTATACTGCTGCTGAGATGTTCCAAACATCGTTACGGTTTATTACCAATGCTTGTACCGAGTACAGTAGTCTGCCGTACAAAGAAACACTTGTTTGGGGACCGGTGCTTCGCAAAGAGAAAATTTAGTAGTTTGCATAGACGAAAAAACGATTCAGCGTAACATTCTCCGTCAATTAAGAACCAATCACTGCAGAAAGTGTAGATTGCTGCCCGTGGTGCTTACTAGCAGTGTGTAGATAATAATTCATTATATTATTATTCCAATCCGAACGCTCACATATCATGTAAGAGTAACAAAATGTACCTAAGAGTTATATTATAGCATATACATATTTAAGGAACTTGGGCGAATTGAGAATTTTTTTAGAAATAAGGGAGAGAAGGTGCAACAGATTGGTATGGAACTTTAAACAGAAGTGCAGCGATAACGGACAGGGTATATATTTTCTTCAACCCTTTAGCGTTTAATATGCCTTCATGGTAGCGTCAAAGCGTGAACCTCTTTCTAAACTTGACTCCGAAGTGGATATATTACTAGCAAACAGGTTAAAACACCCTTTTCAGGGTGTTGTACCAGTCTGCAGGTACATTTTTTCACATAAAATTACGTCCTTCAAGTTCCATTTTCACTCATTTTAGGGTTCTGCGTATTACTACGTAAAAACTATTAATCGAAATAATAGCATTTTACAACGATTTTTTAAAAAGGGGTCACATAAAAACAATGTCAGCGTCATTTGAAGCGACTGCTTCGGCAGCAACAGTTAGCCAAGGGGAGTCCAGTCCAGAAAGTCGAATACCCGTATCTGCGGCCCGTGATAATGGGGATAGTCGTCGTGCGCCAAGGCCCTCATCAGCGTCAGATTCCCAGTCTGCAGATTGCCAACAGCCAGGGAAAGAAAGGCCTGCCTATTTAATAAAGTGGAGCAGATTTGAAGAGCAACTTTCCAATGCATTTGCAGAGCTCTTTTGTTCAGAGCACTTTGCGGATGTTACGCTGGCATGTGAAGGAGGAGACGTGTTAAAGGCTCACAAGATTATACTGGCGATGAGCAGCCCTTTCTTTCGCCGAATATTTATTGTAAGTAAAATTTTTTATTTTATTTTCTCAGTTTCCTGTTTAATGTCGATGAACATACACAAATAGCCATCTTAACAATCTTAACAATAATTTGGAAGCGTTAAGAGCCTTCAAGTTTCATTACTGAAATTCATGATTTACATGTATAGGTATATATTAATTGAAGGGACCGCTCGTTTTTTACCTGAAACAATAATAATTTGGCTGCCAATCTCTTAAAGTACTTGAGATAAACCTATAGGGACAACATGTTTCAACGAAAAACTCAGACGGAGAAAGAAAGCAATGAAACATGAAACAGCAGACACAAATTTTTATTAGCATGTGAATCTACTGAAAGGAATCAGTGAAAAGATATCAATGCTGTAAATTTTTTAGACGAAATTTTTAATGGCATATGCAACATGAAATTGGTCGCGATTAATATGATTGAATTTCTTCTAGTCTCAATAAGCCCCATTACGAACGTTTATAATTTATGAACCATACCTCAGCTCACATGTACCTACCCTGTAACAGTTAAATTTTATTTAGGCCTAATTTTACCAATTTAACAGTCATCTTTTAATAAACACAAAAAACATATCTAACAATTTATTGTGAAAGTAAATCCCTCTTATAAAAATATATAAATTTTACATATAAATTTTATTCGGACTTATAAAACTTAACGAACGGGTCGAAAAATTTCTATAATTTCATTGCCTTACTCCTTGCTGAGTTGATCAATTACTTCGCAAATCATTAAAAATGTTTAAAAATCAAAAGTAAAACGTATTCATTGCACTAGGCCGATAAAATGCGGTACTGTGAATGGGCAATTATAAGTGCACCAATGTCACTCGCAACATTTATGGACACAAAATATTTACAAATTAGTTAGGAAAGGCATGTAACACGTAGTGTAAACAAATACATGCTTATTGAACTTTTTATCATTATGTTGTAGTGAAGTTGTAAAAAGCCTTTTTAGAATGTAGCTGTTAAATGTTGAATTTCTCTTTGTTATTTTCATGCATTTACTGCAGGGATCGTTTGATGGCCCTTTAAATTTGTTATTTGTTTGACCTCTTATTGCTTTACTGTGATTCATATATAATTTTAACATTGCGATTGTGTTATACAATGGTCAAAAACGTACTTTTACTGTGCTCATAAGAACACTACAGACGGAATCGAATTTTTTACTATAAAAAATAATTTAAGTACTGCCTTTGTACCTTTCAACTTCGTATTTCACTATTTTTTTTTATATTATGGAAGGAACTCCCAAAACATTTTACGTGATCTGATAATAAAAAGGAATGCAGCATAGGGCTGAGCAAAGTCATATACAGAATACCGACGATAAGACGGAAAGAAAGTTCTTTTCAATGTAGCAACAAGCACTCCCGTTTCGTTTTAAACGAGAAAGTTAATCTGTAAACTGAAACTGTCTTTTCGAATTCCAAAATGTGTTTGAAATGTTACACATTGACACATATCCCACATTGAATTCTACTTAAAAGACCGTTATTATAAAAGAATTACGAGTGAAGGACGGAAAATAATCGATTTAAAGTTTCATTTTCATACTAGAAATGCCAGCAATGCTACATCGAGCAGAGGCATCGAATAAACATATATGAAAAATTTCTCTTTGTATGCTATATTAGTACACCCATTAACATGCACACCCCCTTAAAATAAATTTGGCGTCCCTCGTAAGCATGGTAACCCGTGTACCGTGTGAGACAATGAGGAAGCACCGGTTACAGAATAGATGTAGGGGTAAATTCCATCGCACACCACAGCACACCTATTATGATAGATTCTAATTTCATTACTCAATTTGAATTAAAAATACAATATTGACACTCGTGCCATCTATAACTATTATTTGAAGTAATGAAAACCATAATAAATATTCCGTTAATATCCATATATACGTATCGTAATAAAAAATCACACTTTAAATATAATCATTCATACAGTCCTTTCCACCATATTAGCGCATGGGCAGTTCAAATAAGGTAATATCAACAACGGCTTTCTTTTATTCTTACTTAAATATGCAATATTTATAATTCATATGTATTTCTGATCATAGAACCTCCTCCGGCAGTGTCACTAATAACTGAGGAGAAAAACAGCATTGACGGTGGAGGAATGTTGCATAAACTGTTCTTTGTATCATTTGTCAATGCTTTTAATGTATTAGTTTGTTGAACAAATTACAAAAATATTGGAAATCCCGTATTCCCCCATCTGGATTTTAAGATTAATTTAATTACTATGGTATACACATTACATAGAGTACTAGTGTGGTTATTAGGTCGGTCGGCCAACAATGGAATTATATATATACGATAGTTACTGTGTGGCCTTGATACATTTTAAAGATATTTAAGAGGAAGATTTTTCAGAATTTAGATTCTGCATAAATACCATCTACTAGCGCGTATTTTCTGATAATTACATAATATCCTTTAATCTCCAACATAAACCACTGACAGTGTCAATAAAAATTACAAGTTTGTTCTCTCTACCATAACACGTAATTTGCAATTACTTGTATTCCAACGACGCAATGGAACTTCGTAATTTTTATGCATACTATATAATACCCTTACGATTCCCAGTCAATTTAATTAACGTATAAACAGGAATACAAAGAATTCCACAAATAAATTTCTGTTCTCACAATTAAGGTAGGCACATGACAAAAACTGACGCTGTCAATGCTATTCTGATGTAAACCAAATCGCTTTCATGCAATTCCCGCATCTGTGTTTTGCATAAAAATTACCACTTTGATCAATTGCAAAATATTTCTTTTTTTAATCGAGTCGATAGTATCGACCCTGTCACCATCGCTGGCATCGATCACCGGTATCTTGAGCATTTGTCATCCAAATCAAAGAATAATTTGTATTTCCAAACGTTAAGGGATTAATGAACCTACCTCCCTACAAATCTCCCCGCTGACAGGAATACAAAAAAGGCTTGCTCAAACCTTTCTCTACAAACGCAGACAAAGTTTATGTTGCTTTTTTCTGAAAACAACTACAAGCAGGGTAGTTCTGTAAGGTCAATACGTTACAAACAACCGTGTAAATGTAGAAGAAAACGATGAATATCGAAAACGAGAGATACGTATGAGAGTCATCCTTTGTTTCAAAAGTAAATAGAAAATATTTTTCAGACTAGTTTTGTCCCTGGAGTTTTGTCTCGTCCATAAAAGGAGTATAACGGACGAAACTACTTTCATTTCATCATCTATACAATCCTGTGTGCTACGTGTATTTTTCACATTTACCAAGTGGCAAAGTAATAAGCCGGTATGAACCTTTTGCTACGAATTATGACAAGTTCTTAATAAGAGAATATATGATTTGCGACACCGCCAGTTTTGGCTTCCAAATTGCTAAGCATATTGCAAGCTTACTCTTCTGTGTTCACCAAAGCATGTATTGTGAGCAGCTCATTTTGACTAAACTCATTGTGAACTGTTATTAGTACACCGTAGAGTGTTTATAACGAATGGAATTAGAAATTAGTTAAAAATCCTCTAAGGGAACGTCCCAAAGTGGGGAAGTGATGCGACAACTATATGAACTGCATTGTTTCACAATTTACATGTATCTTGATACATATATACCATATGCTGAGGAACGTTTCCACTCCACCACGTTTAAGCTGTGTTCCAACGAAAGACAAAATACTATATTTTGAAAGTACTAGAAATACACCAACACAGTATTTTCATGAGACCACCTATCGACATCTGAAAGCATGAAATTCCTTCATGAAATAACAGACAGACAGACGCATAACGTAACAATTAGTGGCTTTGTCACATTTTTAATAGTTGAAGTTATGAGCTAGGAAATATATGGGCAGAGTGACGAGATTCTAGTCGACGATTTTGAAGTGGTTTGTGAGCGCATAGAAAAGTAACGAAATACCAAGTAACATGTTGCCCCATAATTTATCGTTGTGTCTTACATTGCCTCTCAAGCAGTCACAACAATTTTTCACATTTTTCTACAGTTTGCAGCTATGTCTCACGTTACCCCAATGTTAGCATCATTTCGTTATCTAAACTACATGTTTTTTGCATTGCATTACCTTTGCATTGCAATGTTGCCAACGGGGGGTTGATCTCATGAGATCATTTTACTCGCTAGACATAGTCATGGAAATGGGGAAATAAGATCAAAATTCGTGTCGGAGTTGTCGTTCAGTCAGGCAGTTGGACGTCCTGACGACAGCAAATGGCTTAAATTTAATGGTTTAATATTCATTAGTAATAATAATTACTCATTAGGTTGAAGGCATAGTTCCGTACGTTGGAATAAAAGCTCGTTTTGTTTTCTGGTACAGGTAGTTCAAAATGAAACCATTAACAGGTGGTTTGGCTGGATACTAGCCGCTCCGGTTCTCCACAAATAGTCCAGTGCCTTACTTTTTGGGTAGCATTGCCCCACCCAGGCTTCAACTCATTTGTTCGTTACGTCCAGCAAGACTTTTAAACTGTTTTGATTTTGACGTAGGCATTGTGAGAATTGGCAAACTTCATAAACTTCACTTCAACACGTAATTAATTATGTAAACGTCATTTTTTCAGGCACGTGTAAATATACCTACGTATTTGTTATATCATCATCCTCACTATATTTTGTGATACCTAACAATGTATTGTGCCAGTACTACCTACAAGCTTCGTGCTATTTTTTATACTCAAGTACTCAACCTGCTCAACGTTTAAAAATAAATCTCTATTCCTTTAAATAAAAAAGTCTCAAAGAAGCATCAAATGTATATAAAAAATATTATGGTAGTATAAGAAGGGGTGGGTACATGAACATATATGCTCTTCGTGCATTAGTCTAGACAAATGTTGTTTTTTGCCTGTTTTCGCTGTAACGAACGAAGCTCCAAGCTTGCCACAGGTTTGTACTATCAGATTTATAACTTGCAAACTGTACAGTACGCAAGATACTATGATAGCGATGCGATACAGAAACAAGTTTATATTTGGTCCATAACATTCTGATGACGCACGTACCACGGTTTCCTACACATACATGGCTCATATATTATATATATATACATATCGTTGATATAATCATGGTTATACCAGATTTATAATTTTGCCAGCGTTTTTTCTCTCTAACAATACCATTGACCATGTCAAGATTTTTTTAAACTTTTAATACGTATTTGCGTTTCCGACTGTATCGTGCAAAAATGAATATACATGTATTCATATTGCAACAATCGATACAGCAATATTAATATAATGCCTGCTGTTGAGTTAATTACCACTTGCGGCTGAAGGTCGATATTCTAAAGGTGAACGTGATTGGATGCCCTCTTTTGTTTTTGGTTTGTTTTCGATATTAACTCATATATAAAACGCTAACCATGTAGACGATTTACATAGGGTGGTTGAACAGGTATTTTCAAACGGGCGTTTAGAACTTTGTCCTACGTTTTGTCAATTTTAATATTTACAGGCTATATTTGAGACGAATCTTCATTTAAAATCAAGAGAATTTATACATAGAGATAACAGTGATCCATTTGTTTAGGATTTAAAAAAAATTACAGTTAATTCTCTCTCCATTTAAAATCAATCTCTGGTTTATACTGAACTATTCGACCTGTTGCAAATCTCTGTTTTCTGTCTGATATATGTCTGTTCAATGTGATTCTTTATATTCAGCTGCCATGAAAGGTAAATGAGTACGAGAGATGTGTTGTAAAATGTGTTTTTGGGTACGAAAGTACGTGTACCCAACAGGAACGGTATTGAAATCGAAATTATAGTATAATTATAGTGGTGTATGTATTTTTTAAGCATTATGCGATAGGACATTTTCTTCCATCAAGTATTGTCCTATAGTGATGTTAAGTTTGAAGGTTTTAAAAAATCTTCCCAGCGGCAGGAACAAGTATATAACTGATACGATTATAGTTTGTGTGTAGGATATCTTAAACTATCATTATCATTACACACAAAAAGGTTATTGAGGAGAAACATGTTATTCCATTCAATGTGTATGTATCATCATCATCTCCAAACACAGACCCGACCACAACTTTGGAATCACAAACGGTTGTAGGTGATAGTAATAAAACCTGACAAGCATTGGGTAAGCAAGTGCCGTAAGAAAAAAGCATTAATCTACTACACAATAAACGGGTTCAAAAAAATTTCATTTTTATGCCATCATCGAAGAAGTATTTTGAGTTGTAAGCTGCAACAAAACATGAATTATGCATGCCCATATTTTATGCCTTGATTTAAACTCTAAAACAATCAAATCAATGTAAATCTTCAACATTGTCAATATCAGTATTAGCCATTTCATAATTTCTACAAAAACAAAATTTTTATATACATTATATATATATCTTTGCATTCGGGGTTAATTGAAATCTAAATATAGAAATGTCAATTTATCTTTTTCTTGAATGTATGAGTAGTTTGCATAACTTTGCATACAATTTTTAGCCGTATTCAAAACTTTACAGTGTATATCTTATATACTAGAAGAGAGTAGGTTATCTAATGGAAAGGTACGTAAACAGAAACAGAACTGTCTGTAATGGAACATTGATAATACCCTTCAAAAAGATACCGACTGCTTCTCGTAATCGGAATATGTAAGAGTTTGCTTCTTGGTTGCTGCCAGGGACATGTCACGCACAGGGAAATTCTGGAAGTGTCGGTTCTATCTAGGCAAGGTAACACTGAATTACAATAAAAATTCTCCGTTTCTTCATTAGGAACGTGTAATTGTACAATAGGAACTAAATGCTCTTAATATTTTTTTTCACACCGTTGTAAGTAACATGCAGTTATTAAAATATGTTCTTGTTGAACTATATAGTACACAAGGCATATATTTAAACAGTTGGTATGACAATGCCATAACAATCAGTACGTTTGATATTTTGAAGGGAGAGAAAGCCGCAATGCTAAATAGCGTGTAGGTGTGTGACTACGACGATCGTGTTTCGGCAAACAGGAATTATTCTTGTTTGTAATCGTGTGATTTTTCGCTGTACTTTTAACTACCTTTAATTTAGTTAAGGTTATAAATTTAGTTGATATAAACGTTGATAATTTTCACCGAAAAATGAAGTGTTCCCCTAAATCATCTTTGTTTTTTGAAGAACCCTTAAAATCCTTTACAAATTTGTGTTTGTGCAACATATATTTGAATAACAAGTACACATGCGCTTGAATTCAATTTAATAATCAAACGTATATATGTACTAGTTTGCTTTTCCCAGAACATGCATTCATACTGTGCTTGTATATCCGTTTTAAGTATGTGTCGTACTCTAATTTTATCCAGTGGGGGATACAAATATGTCTATATCTACGTATTTATACTCCAAACATCTTAGAACAAGCTGTGTACTTCATTGGGATTAATTCTTAATGTTTATCGACTTTTAATTTTTAGTGAACGAAAGGTTCACAGTATTCGCTGTCTGCCGTCTGCAAACACGCAGTTGAAAGTATTGCATATAATGTATTAAACGCGGGCGTACGTGTGTATACGAACGATGATAATGCATATGTGGAAATAACTCTGACATTCATTGTACTGTACGGCTCCAAACAAACGATTTGATTTTAAATAATTATTTACTACCGTAAGCGTGTATACGCTTAAGAAGCAGTTAAATTGAACTTTTTTTGTATTACTTACATTAAGTAAATGTAACTTATTTCTGGATGTTAATCGATAATGAATGAGCAGAATGAAGGTAAATGTATGGATAAGGGGAACAAGAGCAAAATTCGTTAAATTAAATTATACCCCTCTCATACGATGCCTATTAATTGATTGTTGGGCTTGATGATAAATAAGGTAATAATAATAGACAATGATGAATTTTCTGATAAATATTCTAGGGGCTGACATGCGAATAATAATACTGTATCATTTTCGTGAATCTCGCAGCTGGCAAGTTAACGTCAAGTTTCATAAATAACAAAGTTAATTGCGAACTATATATGTAGCCTGTCGTAGAACTTGAGACCAACAAGTACTAAACGTGTGTTTGATTTGCTACGTATGTTACGTGCCAATAAGTTTCATTGATTGATACATAGCGTCAAAATTGTACTGGACTGGATGATGGACGGACGGACACATATATTACGCCTATGAATGACAGTCCCAGAGTATATTACAGGTACAAGTGTACAAAGTAGTTTACAAGTACAAGTACAGCCTGTCGCAAGAGACATTATATTGCAATGTTGAATGTAACCAGCTTTGCGTACCAGGAGCTAGCAACATCTTCAGAGAAACTACACAGATATCAGTAAAACCACTTTTTTCTTTTCGCATTCTCATTCCGAAAATCATTTAAATTACTAGATTGTTGTACGTGTCCACCCTGCTGCAGGAATCAACAATCGGCTTTACTTTTCATTTCTTAAGATTGCTAGGATTGATTATTCTAACAACTGACTAGTAACTATTTTTCTTGATTCAACAATTACTTCTCACAAAACGGTGTCAAAAATAGGTACGTGCAAGCAAAAACTCCTAAAAATGCCACGTGGAGGTCGACAACCTCATTCATTGAAAGAACCACATAGTCAGGATACATACGCAGAACACCTTGTTTATGCAACGACCAGTCAAAACTGATGAGATCTTATGGCACCATATATGTATTTTACATAATAAATTGTGAAGCGTGTGCACAGACAATAGAGAGTACCGTGACTATGTCATGTACCATTGTATTAGATTTGAAAATTACAGCAATAATTGTCGGCTGTGTATCACCAACACAAAAATAAACTTGAATAATTGAATAATCGTTAGACGACTTTAGGATAAAAAATCAGTACGACGTTCATATTTCTGATGTACATAAGTACGAAGAGAAAATTAATAGAATCAGCAGACAAATGAAAATAAGCTTACAAAAAATGCTTAAAATGCACACGCAAAAAGTAGAATGTTTAGTCATCATCGTCATTATGTACAACAGTTGCGGATGTACCTCCAATGTAACATGTGTACAATTGTATGCATGCATACGACAATATACAATTACCATGCCTCGTGTAAATTACCTTCACCTTTCTTTACTTGGTAATCAGTCCTCCGAAACCTGTTGAGGTTTACGTAGGTACATTAGAAAGAAATCCCTGAAAATGTTTATTTATTTCAGGCTGTTGTTTGACATCATTAAAAAAGAAATGTAGGTTCACTGTGTGTATACTCGGTAAAGGCAAACAATCCAGCCCATTTTCTAAATATACCTTATTGTGAAGCAATTTTAACAGTAATGGTTTACACGTGCATGAAATACTGCTTTGTCGTCTTGTTTTTATTGTCGTAATCACCAAAAATAAATGTATACGACAACAACGTTTTGTCTTTTATGATAGCAATTGTTCCATATCCTAGACAAATGGGTTTGATTTGGTTATTGGTGCGCGAACATTTTTATGGATACAGTAATTTTTAAAATATTAGATTTAAGTCACATTTAAATTACTTATTTATTTGCTTCCTACATTGAGGTAGGTATTAATTTGAAACAGGCAATCAGCGTCTTCAGCTTAAACATTAACTATGTATTTAGAGCCGAACCGTTACCTCATCGTGTAGCGTTAACAGTGCTATGCACTATTAACCATTTTTTTACTTTTGATCTATTACCAAATTAAATATAAAATATACAAGATGTATTGGCTATAGTAGAGCATTATAGAAATACTTAAATGTGTAGTGTGTACTTACTTATTAAAAGAAAATTTTGAATGAAAAAACCTTGAACGAACGACGAAACGGGTGAGTGAGAGGAAACAACCTGCTTATGGTTTGTAATGAACATATACACGAACCAATCAATGGTGTGTATTTAATTGTATGTATGAACGCAATTGATTTTTTTTAGTAATTCATAAAACACATTTCCTCTCTCGTCTACCTTTCTTTAGCGATTGATGATAGAAGAAGAGAAAAAGACAAACAGTACGAGTACCCTCTGTTTGTACTGCTACTGTTACAGATAGTCACTTCCATGTACTAAATACAAGCACGCTTCAGAAACAACAAGCTTTATACTTTATAACAGGGTATAAGAAGACCACATACATAATCATGAACTATATTGATTTCGATATGTGTGTCAACTATTTGAGAACAAAAAACGGTAGCTGCCGTTATATGTGCATAACAGCAGTGGTACTCGATATCCATGTTTACAGCGAGCTCCTCAAGGTCTTGCAGGAAAGAGACCTTGGGGTTGGTCAGGAACGGCTGAATACTTTCGTAAAAAGTTCCATATAGAAAATGGGGGAGAATGGAGAATATAACCCATGCCTGCCTAGTCTGCATTATTACGGCGACGAATGTTGCGCGACGATAAACTCACACTGTACAGAATATTACATCCCTACCAGTATCGAGTGTCTTTCTCCATTACAGAGTCATGGAAACGTGACTGAGTACTATCGGGCCCTACTTTTACTCTGTAGCCGTGTGATATGTGTATGTACTCGCTCAGCTATAACATGTGATTCAAGAGAAATTAGACATGTCATACGGATGTGTTTCCAGTTCCTATGCATTGCATACAAATAAGGGGAGAAGATGAATTTTCTATCTTGTTGAAAATTATTTTTTTTAAATATACGTAGTAACCATGAAAAGCCAACTTTTATGGTTTGTTTCTTGGGATGACTAACTTCGTTCTTCGACGATCTTCGAGTTCTGAAATAAATATTTCTTACCTGAAACTGAAACTGAATATACGCATTCTATCATGTTTTCTTTTATATTTATCTGTATAATATATGATTTACTTTGGAAATTTACATGAAATTAATACATGAAATTCTATATAGTACCTGTGCCAGTACAAAATGCAAAGTCGCTATAATATGTGTCGGAATTGTGTCGTTTGTAATATAACTACGTTTCCAAATGGTACATATAGAGATGATGAAATGGAAATGTTAATGAATGATGGACCCGAATTACTAAAGCATTGCCGTTTTTCATGTTTTATGCAACGGGAAACGAGCATTAACCTTGAATGGTATATACAAAGAAGTATATATTGATATTGCAGTCGTTTTCACCAATAGAGAAAAGCAAGCAGTGCACAAATTCCATATATATGGGGAGAAGAAAGTGAAAGAAAGAAAGCAACACACTGCACACTAAACCAGAATGGAATCTTTGATAGGAAGTAAGTGCGCAACTGTGAGTATCACTCGATAGGAGCTGGTGGAGAAAGATTCCTGGAATTTTACCTATATTTGCGACTACTTTTACTTAAACAAGGCTGACTATACTTCTGCTTGTAGTTCCAACTTCTATATTAAAGTGAGGATGAGGAAGGTCGGGGATTGGTATGGTCTATATAGTCCAACTCATTATTCCCCTACTGCCACCACTTGCTGTTAGGTATACCCGGGTGAAAACTTTTGCTCGGCTTTATATCAAATATCATATCGTCTACTACATTGTGGAACCCAACCATGATTCACAAATCCCGGTCGGAGTATACTGCCTGGGGTACAAAAATCAATAAGTATGGCAAGGAATTATGCTGTGTAGCACATTAAGTAGTTATTATATGATTGATAAAATCCAAACAACCCCCGCCGCTTCCTTTCTTAGTGGTGTGCGTTTCTAACACTTATTTTAACTTATTTACATACATTATGTAATGTATGGATAGGGGTTGTGTACTGGATATACTGAAAGTCCGGCGTGTGCATGAATGGAGGCATCGACTATTATGTAAGGTCCTTAATTTCCATGGGATGGATGCTATTTAGGCATGAGCTGAGCTTGAGCTTGAATACTTACAATTAGTTTCTATGTTAGTCATTACAGACTTCACTTCGTATGGGTTTTACAAGAAACGTATCTGGTTGGTGTAATGTTATATCATATATAATGTAATGAGATTTCGGACAAAGGTTTGGGAATGGTGGGTTTATGCTTAATCTAACAGTCGGGCTTCGGTCAAATGCACATGTAATTTGTCGATACCTCGACTGTATTTAATTTAGATTTTCATGCTTTTCATAGGACCCTGGAGGTTGACTTGATATTTATGTACTCGAGTTAAAATTTGGAAACACCCATTAGTTCTTTAGGAGCTAGTAATAGTAGCAATTTTTTACTTGTAGCATATAAGGATTTGCATTAACCTTGCTACAAATTTACGAGCCTTAACGTTATAACTTTTAACAAAATACAAGTAAATATAACAATCTTAATATTATTCTGGGAAACCTTCATTTAGGTCCTTCAAGGACCCACGGGCACCTAGTATATCTTATAATAAAATGTTATGATAATAGTGGTATAAACACCGGAATGAACGCTTGTTGGGTATGATCTTGGCCTATCTCAATGTTGTAGCTTTGTGGGCGTGTTCAATGCACTTTGGCACCAGTAAACCATGTTCATGGCCTATATGCTATGGTAAGAACAAAGAGTGGAAAGAAAATTTGAAGCTTGAACAGTAATAAAGGAATACATATATGTAAATAAAGTTGATAATTCTCCATTCCTCTCTCGCTTTCTCTCTTACGCTACACAATATGCAAAATGTCGTATGGTCTCTTTTGTCTGTGTACCGATATGTCAGAATTGGGGAACGACAAACACGGAGATAGATAATGTACCTAGTTATTTATTAATTTGATGATTTGTTTGGGTGTCCCAGGGGTCAAAGGTAGTTTGTTCCATTGTCTACCACGTAAACTAAAGTGTGATGCCGGTGTACTAGCCAACAATGAAACGAATGAAATTCAGAAATTCTAACACGCTATATGTACTATATCCATATTTGTCGTTTTGTTTGAAGCGCACTACCAATACTAATTGAAGACTATATGCAGAAAACCATGAACGAAGAAGGGAAATGCATGTATGAAATTTATATAAATTGATATATAGACATGAGTAGAAAGAAAGCAAGTATTGAGGAGGGGACTAGAAGACTATGTCATATGTACGAACATTACCGTGTACACAAGGGAGGATGTTTCACGGGGACTACGTTTGGAAAGTCTGGCCAATACAGACATGTAAAAGCCTAAGGGCATTTATTTCGCAGATAAATATAAACATTGTCTGTAACAACAATGGATGCTGGGAAGGTTTCAGAATGGCGAATACAAGTTCACTGGAAACGAAAGTACAAGGCCTTGAAATCGCAAGTATCTAGGTTGTTTTGGTTTGTCTTTGTACCGCACCAGAGAAAATCCCATATCTTTTATCTTGTGATCTGTTGGATCACGTTGAATCTTGTGATGTTCTGTCTACACGGTCTATATAATTAACAGACACCTCACAACCTTGTGTTAAATTAAAAAGGTAGTCGTAGGTTATGGTTTCATTATTTCATGAAGTCGCACACTTCCCTCATTAAGCCGACATAATTAAATCCGTGAATATAAGATGGGTTGCATAGAGAATTTTTACCTTACCCAAATTCTTTTACATTAAACGTTTTTACTTCCCATTGTATAAAACTCGTTGTTACTCGTAGTAACTAATTGATGGTCGAGTCGTGTTTCATTTCTTTCTTGTATGATACCATAAAATGTACATGAAATGACGACAATGATTATACAATAATTATTGTGAAATGATGGCGATAAAATTAAGTGTATTAACATTTTATGTCACTAAAGTGATGAATGGAAAAGTTCTGATTGACATTTTCTTGTTTTTTTAGGATACACCGTGCAAGCATCCTATAATTGTCTTAAAAGAGTTTTCTGCTGCCGTGATGCGAAACGTTCTTCAGTACCTCTACCTGGGGAAAGTAGTTCTCAGTGAGCATGAAATCAGTGGTTTTATGGACGCTGCCGACTTTTTTGGAATTTGTGGAATAATTCCAGATCAATACTCATGCGATGTGAGTTTTAACTTTTTGTTGGAATTGGAGATCATTAATGATAACGATGGCATCATGTAATGCATATAAAATGTTAATGTTTCCAATGGCGTACTCGATAGATATTCGCTACCAGCATACCAGAAAGTGAACAGAAGCGAGCTGATGACAAAGATGAACAGCCAGAGCCGGAAAAGTTTTCTAAAAACAGTGAAAATGACGAATCGAATGAGGCATGTGATTCGGAAGCTATGATGCAAGATGATGAGAGAACCATAATATCCCACTCTCCCGTAATTAAATATCATGGAATTAAAGCACGATGGAACAGACGCTACAGCAATACCTCTATTCCAGGAGTTCCAAATGCACCGTCTGCCAATGTAAAAGAACACAAACGATCTGCTTCCGCTGGTAAGTATCAACTGAGAGTATATTATTATAAGGAAGCTCGTATAGGTGAAAAACTGAAGCATCATATATAATGTGCATAAAACTCATGCTTTTTACCAAGGCGAGGTAGAATCCGTTCCACGATCGTCGGAGCTGCCAGTCCGTGACAACTCCAAAGTCGTATCCCTAGAACAGGACGAATCCCAGAGCCAACCTTTAAGTGACGTTGAAATAATCTCAGGAGATGATGACAGATTCGAAGAACCTCCTACCAGAGTACAAGAAATGGAAGCCCGGCAACGACGAATTATTCAAAGAACGTATCCAAAAGTTTACAGCAGTACTGCAAGAAATCTCGAAGACAACACGGATGCTCAATTTGATGAGTGGAAAAATCCAGGACATCTACAAAACACTTACATTCCTCCAACTTCTTCTGCAACTTCTTCAACACAGAGAACTAGTCGTCTACCCCCGTATATCCTAGGTAAAACTATACATCACTTTCTTTTCTCTTCATTTAACTTTTAGCTTTTGGCACATTACGCTAGTAATTAACGATAAATATCATGGACTTTTTCCCTAACAATTAGTTGGTTGAAAACACTTCACCAAGTCATAGTTCAATTCCATGGCATATAATATACCATAGTCCCCTTTCCTTTAGTGCGGCTTTCCTACGTCATGTAATGTACAATGGTCATTTGAGCTCGTTCATCAAACGAAAATTGCTAAAATGAGTTACGGCGTACATCGCAGTGAAAAGACCTTTCTCCAGCTTTCCAAGTTACTGCGTGTCTCAGCAACAAAGCATTGAGTGTGCCACTTCACTTATATAATCACCGGCCAGCCATCGTGGCACCGCATTTAGAGGGGATTTATTATTGACTTGTATTTGTTCGTTGTTGTTCTTGGGATTTAGTCTTACTTTTTCAATTTTATAGGTGCAAAAGACTTTAGTCATCCTTTACAAGTCAATGTGGCCTCCCCAAAGCAGGCACCCCTGTATAGCGTTTCTTCCGTTTCAGCGGGAGTAATTGATCCCGTGAAATCCAAATCTCATCCCGAATTTACCATGTCCTCACCCCATTCTTTGCAACCACAGTTAAGAACAATGCTACGACCGGAGCCAGAAACCGAGTTTCCAGCAACTTCTTCTGTCATGTCCCTTCCAAGTACTAATGACAATGATGAGAGATCGTCTTTGAGGTATCGCCAACTCTCCTCTGGATCCTCCACGGCCACTTCCCCAACAGCAGCTTATGGTTCCCATGAATACTCTCCACGCCCCCATTTCTCCCTCCTTTCTACTCAGGGCTGGCCATTTCAGGATAGCCATCATCGTCATAGACACCACTTTGAAGAATCGGCAAGGAGTAGTATTGAAAGGAGATTTCGTTCAGATTCGCTTGACAGGGGAATTGGCGCTTTCAGCAGTGCCAGTCACTTGCGGGGAATGGCAACTCATTCTGCATCTGAATTGTCACACCAATACGCTTTAGGATATGTTCCACAGTTGAGATCGCCATCTTCGGCAACGGGAACTGGTGTTACAAGGCCAAAGACAAAAGCTATTCGAAGCTCTCAAGTCCCCCAGAGTTCTAGATACACTGCCCAGGTACTATAACCTCTAAACGCATTTCTATTTGTATCGCTATCGTTCAGTAGTTTAGAATTTAAAAATAAAAAACTGTTTATATTTAAAATTTTCAGGAGGTCGATACCATGGTTGACCAGGTTAGTTGATATTATGATCTATTTGATATTAAAAAGGAACATTAAACGTTGCGTTTATGCCATGGGTGATGTGCTGTCCGCATTATCGCTCATACAAGCACTATAATAAATCTAACACGTTATCATGCCAAAAGATGGTGAAACTGCATTTCAGGCATTTGAAAACTTTGACCTTCGCCGTTATTCCCTTGATGATGGAATTGTTTATCTTCAAACCTGAAAAAAGACTTGGTGGAAACGAAATTTCAAAAATGGATAGTCAGATTTCATAACAAAAATGATTATTTCTATGCAGTTAGAAAAGTTCAGTGTTCCTTTTTATATCGAATAACCTTTACACATTTAATAGGTAAAAACAATAATACTTATTTACTCTAAATTTTTAATTCATTTTAATTAAGGTGGCAAACTACCCGGGAAACATTGTTCCATGCACACTTTGCCAAAAATTCGTGAAGAGGGAAAGGCTCCGAGCTCACATCCACGAATGCCATTTACTCAGTGGAGAAAAAATCATATGTCCTCATTGTGGAATCGCTTTGAAATCAAAGGGTAGCTTCAGGGTGCACATTTGGCGCCACAAACGGGGAGCTTTACCGACTCGAAGTACAATGAGCGATTTTGATGCAGGTCGACCTCCGTCGCCTCCTCATGCGCCTGGTCCTGCATCTCATTAAATTGGAAATTGCAAATGTAATTTTAATGCATAAAAGGGACTCGTTCTATGACTACCTAGCAGGAACTGACGTTTCTGTTGAGCACGAAGTCATGGAGAATGGAGATTCTCCAATGTCGTTGTCATATGAACAGTAATGATGACTGATGACTTGAGGAATGCATGCATATATTATATCCTACATAAAAATAGAAATAAGAGTGTGATACGAACAAACTACCCTATCATTATGCCCTCATGGGCTCGGCTGTGAATACAAAATTGTTGACAAAAATGTATTCATCTATTGAACAGCGAAAACAGCTTTTACATCTTGGTACAAACACTTTCACTTGGTTCTATCTATAATGTACCTGTTAAATGACCTAATCCAACTTGAACCGAAATAGGAATATTATGTTACTTTCATTTTCATGTTGATCTTACACATCTACCTACTAAATACAATTCTAAAATGCATACTTAAATTAACCCCGTTTTTGTGATGCATGTCGTGTGATACTATAAATGATTTTCAATGTCTCGGTGTATACTTTATTTGAAACCCATGTAATATCTATGTGCAATGTATAAACTTTAACCTCTTGTAAAATATACGTTATTCCAAAAACTAGATGAGCACACAGTGAATATATAACTCTAAATAGTGATAATTTAATAGTAAAAAGTGAAGGTGGAACTGCAGAACACATGCATTGTGTGTTGCATGCATTTAGAAAACATGTCAGAGGTAGTTGCTAAATTAAGCATATCATTATCAATTTATAATTAAAATTATCTACCAAACTGTGTTAATGTTCAAAACGAGATCATAATTTTATCGAGATATCTTTGTTCAGATAAAATTAAATCAAATTGGACAAACTGCTATCAATTACAAATACTGTTAAAAATTTACCAGATTAAAATAAATAGAGCAACATAAGTAGTAATTTACACTCACCTTCTACGACTTCGGGAACAGTAACGATTTCAGGTTAAGGAAAGCTATGCTGATAAGAATGTGGTGACTGTTTGGTGAATAAATATATAGTATGTAGGTAGTTAAATTTACTAAACAATCGCATTCATCGTATGTAAATTTGACAGAGCAGAAGTTTATGTCCCGAGCAGAAACTATTATTCCTTTAAAGGAAATGAAATATTGGCATAAAAAGTGATATAGGTATGAAGTGCTCAGAAAAGAAAGTAATCGCAACAAATGTGTATATTAGGCAGTAAATTAACCAATCAAAGAATCATTAACCATACAAAAGAAAGGATCAAGATGAGCTTTATGCGAGCGTACTCGTTCGGTGAATTCTCATTAGTTTAACCCAAAACATTGGCACCGAATTTTAGAAAATTTTGATGGACCCAAAAATGAGAATGAATTACTACAAACTAAAATAAGTTACATTGTAAAAGTATCTCTTTTCGTCAAATTCACCCTGATGTCAATTCAGGATACAAATGGATACATGATGCATGTCAAGCTAATTGCAACGACAGAAGCTTTCTAGTTCAATGAAAAGTTGAAATGTAACCTCCATAAATATAGATTATTTATGCTCATTCATGAGGCTTTAAAATGAGCTCCACGCATTATTATTGTGCTTGAGATTTGCGCTGGGAACTGGGAATTTTTATTTACAAGTTTGCATCCCAAGCAAAGGATTCATGGTGAAAGCATTTTGTTTCAATTTGTGTTAAGCTTTCGCCTCAACGATAATTCTGCAAAGCCGTCTTGAAATAATCAACTTGACTAAATGACCTTTCACTCCTTGTGACAGAAGTCTGAAAGAAACTCAATCTTAACATATAAATAACCTTCAAACATGCTCAAATTTACTGAAGGATATACGAACTATGAACTACTGAAGTAATGTTTTATCAAGCATATTTTTTGATTTGATTATATATATATAGTAACTTCCTATATTAACAACCAAAGAGAAGATATGACCTTAAGAAATAAGGGAATGCATGTTACTAGTTGTGCAAACGGATGTAGGAAACTAACACGAATGATGTACCTATTCAAAAAATTAATGTAACGTTACTTTATGCATTGTATACTTTTAAAATGGGAAATTTTAGTCCTGTTAGTTCCAGATGAAAGAATTTATGACAAATATACATTGATGTGCTATATATGATGGATTAATATATACGTACGTATACTATTGTGCAATTTGTGACTAGATGTTTACAAAGCATAGATTTCTGGTCTGGTACATAACTTACCTATTTTATCGATAGTTAAAGTGCATTTTTTGTGATTCAATTAAAGTTAGTAAATGTTAAAAGAATATTCGCCACATGAACAGGGTGCTGTCAGAACTTGAGAGTAATTAATGAAGCTTAAAAATGCATCTTTGATTTTTTCTTAACGATGCTAAAAATAATCCTAAACTAAACTATAAGAACTAATCATTATTGTTTTAATCTTATCATGTAGAATTAATGTGTCTTCGGAATTCATATCGTATATTTCATTATATTATTTAAATTAACAATAGTAATATTGTGGTTGAAGAAAAAAATAGTATAAATATTCAAATTACAAGAGAATAAGATAGAATGGAACAAAGTATTTATCTGGAGAGGAGAATTTTATTTTTTATTTAAAAATAAGTAAATCGACGTTAATCGACGATGTATAAGTAGTCCTATAATATTTAATTAAATCAGTTACACCTAATAATACACACATACGTACACTAGTATACACTTCCCTCGTATATGAATTAATATCAACATTGTTTTGTTTATTAAAATATTGTTAGCCCTAAAGTTTTATTGTTGTTAGTTTAGTTGTCGATATCGTCATTGCCACTGTAATAACGTATTAAAATGAAAATAATTGCACGATTCCAATACAGTTACAAATAAAACATATCGCGTTTAGTTTTTTTGTTCATCTTGGAATTGTAGTGAAAATAAAACGTTGATCTCAAGATAAATTAAGATATTATAACATTGACATTTATTTATTTCGTTTTTAAAGCATAAACATAGCTCCCAAATGCCTCTTTCAATGAATAATATAGTCAAGTAATAATCTTCGAAATAACATATTCATTGATGTGTTGCATTATTTGCATTTAAATATTTATGAATGACAGGATAAGTCTTACCTGTCATTCATTACCTTAGCCAGAATTCTGCCTTTACTTTCACATATTCAATTTTAAGTCCTCATATATAAAACTAAATTAAATGATGTCGTGATCCCTGAAATAGCCTGCCTCCATACCATAGTGTAGGTGACCTCCATATTTTTCTTTTTCTCCATATTTAAAGAATATATTGAGCAGGATTATACTGTTAAAAAAATTATAAATACAATTACATTATCCATTTAATGTTTCTAAAAATAAAATTTTTACCTATTTTGGTGACGCGAGGCAGGATTTAAATTTGTTTATCGCCGAATGGGAGCTATCCTACCGCTGGTGCCTACGACCATTAATATCTATTAGTATAAGTTAACTCTGGCTGGTGCAAACAACAGGGGCCTGTTTCACAAAGCGATTAGTTGACTATGATTAGTGATTAGTGATGAGTCCATAGAAACTTGTCAACAAAAACTTGTAAACAACAAATCACTAGTCA
>JAHZNE010005236.1:0-15296 GCA_027744055.1 Callyntrura sp. NNG-2020
CAATATTTAAGACCTGTAAACCCATTTGCTTCTCCTTCGACAAGAAATATAGTCCAACTAATTAAACAGGTTCTAGGCTATTAGCGCCTTGTTCATATTGCGCTGTGTGTTAGCTGCGCTTTGCTGAAATTTCGCTTCGTGAAAAATGCGCTTTGTAAAAATTCCGACTCGTGCTTAATCTGCTTTGCGATTACTGCGCATCGAGTACACTGTGTTGTAGGATTAATATGCTTTAGGGACAATGCGCTTTTTGAGCAATCAATAAATGAATGACTTTTGCATTATGAAAATATTTCAACGGCAAACCTCTGCATGAGCAAACATGGTAACGGGTAAACAACCGGATTGGGAAACCTCAGCATGGGCGAAACGTACCTTGTGGGCTAACAGCCAGTAACGCAATGAACACCCTTGCTAAGTTTGATCAAATTCCGTCAACCTGATTATCATGACTGACAGACAGACAGACAAACATTCTGATTACATAAACTATATTCAGCATTAAAATGCTTTCGTAGTTAATAAAACCATCAAACAAAAAACATTAAATGTCATTTGTCAGCATATTGCTGGTAGGTTTGCTGCTAATATAATGTGGTGTATGACCATCAATTATCGTCAACGTTTACAGTAGACATTAATTATTATTGAAAATCATTCCTTGATTTATTCGACTTATTTCATGCGATAACAGAAGAATTATTTTTATTTAATAGCACAGAATTTTACATTTACCAACGCTAATAACACGACAAGGAGTGTTAACAAAATTAATATAATTAGAACTATGATAACCACAAGTGAACAAGAGGGGAGTTATACCCCGATGTGTGTAAGGGTGCATACTCTGATCTTGTTCCGTACGATTTCTACAACTCTGATCATAATCAAATCACGTATTGGAGGTTTTACAATTTAGAAATGTAAAGGTCACTGCTGTGCAAATTATTTCTTCAACGAGTTTTTAAAATGCCCTTGTGAAAGAGCAAATTTTAAATCTCTCCTCATGTACTCCAAGGGGGGTTGCAGAATCTCCTCAAGGTTGGGTACATAACGTAACAATTTGTCATTTCGGAATATCTCCGGATTCTCCCTGTACCGCTGCAGGCCTGGTAGCGAAAACACTTTGATTAGCCATTCTGGATTCAGGTAAAAGTCCTTCAGAGGCTCGAGTGCTGTTTCAGTTCGTTTGAGACGATCAACAAATTCCGGATGGTCCACAAGCTCAATTTCAACCCCAAAGTCTCTCTTGGCAATATCGGTAAACTCCTTTTCCCGTTGTCCACGAGGGTGGATTATAAAATAAATGTCAGACGGTGCCTCATTGCTAAAGAAGATCTCCAGACTAACTTTGGCGATAAGGTTCACTGGCAAATTGCTCGACGGTAAAAATATCTCTGACATGGCCTTCACTTGAAGATGAGCAATGTATTTGCGAATCAAGTGCTCATTTTCAAAGTTAATTTCCGTCAACTCCGTTCCTCCAGCAACGCCCGAGTGACGAAATACTTTGCACGGGATACCTCTTAAAACTGCCTGATGCAGTAACACTTCGCAAACGTATTTACTCATTTGGTAGCCAGGGCATTCTTGGGCAATCACCCAGTCGATCATTTCCCGACCCGGCCAACTATCCGATAACGTTTCAGCGTCGCCGTAGAACGTGCCGGGAGATCCAATGGTTGACATGAGATAAACATGTTTTATTTTTGATTGACAAGCAAATCGTAACACGTTATGGGTACTGGTCACGTTCAGTGTTCGGAGCTCGTATTGCTCCATTCCTTTGATGTGACCAAAAACGTAGGGGTCCACGTAGTTAATTTTCCCGCCGCAGTGAATGACTGCATCAACATCCTGGCAAAGCTCCTCGTATTTATCTCCCGAAAGACCAAATTTTGGAAGAGTAGCGTCACCTTCGACAATTTTGATTTTGTGTAAATTAACAGCCTTTGCCACTGACCAGTACTCAAGACCCAGATGTACTTCTATCCCACCTTTTTTAACTTTGGTGTTTTTCGGTAAAATGACAAACACGGTTTTAATGGCGTCGTATTTCGGAGTGCATAGCGTAGCAACAGTATACCTGCCTATAAATCCAGTGGCCCCCGTTACCAGCACTGTACGGATGAAAGAGGGCTTGCATGGGGGCAGGCATGACGGAGATGGTGTCACCTCTTCTGGGAGAATTGTGTCCTTTTCCAGCAGCGCCTTCATCTCATCTCTCGTTAAAGGGTAAACTTTTTTCGTTGTATCAGACTGGATATTTATATTGTCGCCCATGATGACCTTGAGTATCGACTGTGACATGTCATTAATTGAATGCTGCCTGCTGAACATGTCATTGTTAAGGGTCACCTTGGAGCCCAGAATTGTCTGTATTTTACTTTTGATCTCTATCGATAGCAAAGAGTCAACTCCCAAGGTCGCAACAGGAACACCATCACTCAGCTTTTCTGTGGCGCTGCACCCTGTCGCATCTTTAATGGTGGAAGTGACTACTTGTTTTAGAAACTCCAGTTGGTTACCGGATTCCAGCGTTTTCCCCAATAAACTCCAAAATTGGTCTGGGGCAAGTGATTCTATGGGGGCATTACAAACCACATCCTTTTTTGTTCGGATAAATAGTGATGGGTCCATGTAATGTTGAGACGCGATGCACACCTTGCAAAAATCGCTGAATGAGTGAAAATCAGCGACACAAACTTGCGTTGTTGGCAAAGTTAAAGCGGCCTTTAAACCGTTGATGATCCTCTGTAAGCTCATTGGCTGCAGGCCGGGAAATGATATTGTTTTTGCCATCCCTTCTTCGCCCCAATGACCTAAAATAGAAAGAAAAATACGTAAAGTTCCAAAGCACTAGTTATGTTCGTTTGCTTTTTGTAAAGGTACTGTACCCCAGTTTATGGAAGTTGCGGGTAAACCGAGAGAATACCGATAATGAGCAAAACTGTCCAAGAAACAGTTGGCGGCTGCGTAATTTGCCTGTCCGTGATACCCTGTTAAAGCAGTGATTGACGAGAATAGCACGAAATGATCCAGCTGCATGTCTTTCGATAAATTGTGAAGATTCCAGGTGCCGTTAACTTTTGACGGAAATGATTTCTCCAGAGAGGCTGCGTCTTGGTCAGAAAATAGACGATCATCTAGCTCCCCGGCACATTGTATAATGCCACGGAGAGGACGCTTTAGCTTGGCTATCGCGGCAAAGGCGTCTTTACACTCTTCCGGGTCTCCAACGTTAGCTTGAAGGAAGATAACTGTGAATCCTTGATTGTTCCATTGCTCGATTTGACCAGCTTTTTGAGAATTTGGGGGGTGTCTCCCCATCAGCTCGATAGTCGTTGCTCCACTGGTTAACATCCACCTACAAATTTCAAAGCCAGCTCCTCCCAGACCTCCAGTAATCAAATAGGTGCCTTCTGGCGTAAATAAATTCATTTCCAGGGTTGGCCCATTGGAACTTTTAAAGATCTCTGGCATTGTACAAATCACTTTTCCGATATGCTTCGCCGTCCGCATGTATTCCAAAGCTTGGCGAACATGTCTAGCGTGAAACCTGGTAAAAGGTAAGGGTCGAAGTGCTCCCTGCTGAAGGAAGCCCTCCATCTTGCAGAATAAATCGGAAATGGTCTCCTGGCTGAGTTCAGTGATGTCAACGATGGTGTAATGTACATCAGAACGGAGTGCATTTACCTCATCCGGTTTCCATACCGACATTTTACTCATTTCGACAAACCGCGCGTTTTTCGAACATATTCCAAGCGTCGTCTCTTTAAAGCCCGGTCCCGTTAACGAATTCAGCACAAGGTCGACCCCTTTTCCATTGGTCGCTTCCATAATGTTGGCACCATATGACAAATCTCGAGAATTATAAACATGTTCTACTCCAATTGATCGCAGATAAGCTCGCTTTCTCCGACTTCCGGCTGTGCTAACGACTTTTGCCCCAAAATGCTTGCATAACTGAATGGCAGCTAGACCCACGCCTCCGGACCCCGTGTGAATGAGCACCGTATCTGTCTTTTTTATCTGAGCAATGCTCACCAGAGAATAATAAACCCTTAGAAATACGGTGGGTAAAGTAGCCGCCTCGGAAAAAGTAGTCTGGTCCGGAATTTTACATATCAAATTAGCATTTAATACCAAACTGCTAGACAGCCAGGAATGACTCATATTGTTCATTCCAAAGATTCTATCACCCACTATGTATTTCTCCGAATTGGCAATTTCCCTCCCCACGTGAGTAATCACTCCAAAATGAAATCAATGCCCACACAATTTAAACTTTCAAATTCCTTTGTTGATTTGGTTATAACAAAAACGTCCCTAAAATTAAGGGCGTACGTGTGTACTCGGATGGCTACTTGATCCTTTTCCAGGTCCATTGTCAGTTCCAGTGGTGCATATTTAAGGTCTGCAATACTTCGTGTGTCTGGCATAACCAACTGATAATTCCCCCGGGTTTTTGGTACATGTAAATGTCCCTCTGCGGATCTATCATTAACCACAAATTGCGCTGCGAAAGGAAGATTGCTGCGGTAGGCGACTTGAAAGCGTCTTACGTCTTCAATGGAAGAATTCCTGTTCACAGACAACTCGTAAAGAAGTCCTTTTGTCAGTTCCGCATTTCTCGGGGCATTGTGCTCCAAGTCTACGCAGCGCATATACAAATGAGGGTTTTCAGTCTTCAGGGACTTTGCCATTCCATGAAGAACAGCAGCTTCCGGGTTGACTACAATATCGTCTGGGGTCACCGAATAAACTCCCGCCGTTACTACATACAGAACTGGGGATGTTTTACAGTGAAGTATATATATCTTAGCCAGTTGTAGGCTTCCTTCAGGTCTGGCTTCCACACCCCAGCCGTAAATTATTCCAAAGGAGTCCCGCTCTGCGTTTAAAATTGTTTCGATATTTTCCGTTTTATTACCCGAAGGTAACACAACTGTGACCTTAGCCCAATTGGAAAGTTCTTCTACAACTGCGTTCAATGCAGAATGTTGTGTGGGCATAAAAATAACCCACGATGGTTTTTTATGCAGAACCGCTTCAAAAGACAAAGGAATAAATGGAGAAATTTTTTCAGCTATTGCAATGCCTTTGTCAAAACCGGGTTTACTGCAAACAGTGGGATTTTGATACCCAGTTTGTACTAAAAGGTCCTTCCATGCATTTCCATCGATGCAGCAGTGATGGGGTCGAATGTCATAATCCTGAAACTGCCAGTAACCGTCGAGAAGCCCGTAAATGAACGTTGCTGGTCGGGAGGGTCCCATGGTTTCCACAAAACTAAGAACTCCTTCGGATTTCAGAGTGAGGTTCAAGTAGTACAAAGTCCGCTTCAAATCTCTGGCGACGTGGAGCACGTCGCAGGCTAGGATAACGTCAAAGTAGTTTAAGGGAACGCCCTGTTCCAAGGGAGGCTGGTCAAGGTCAAATAGGGAAAATACCATGTTGTCTTGATAAGGTTGAGTGAGTGTCTTCGCATTTAAAAGGAAATTTCGGGAGACATCAGTAAAGTGGTATTCAAACCTGGAGCCCAAAAGCTCCTTCAACGTTGGTAGTAGGGACCGGGTCAAAGAACCCGTGCCAGCGCCTACCTCCAGAATTCGGAAAATGGGTTGATCCGAGTTTGGTTCGAGGGTTGATTTTTGGAGCATACTACGAATTATAGCATCAAACTGGCTAGTCATGTTACTCAAGTTAAAGGTAACTTGATAAAAGTACTCGGCAGAGTGCTGATAGTCTTCGGGGTTAGTCGGGAATAAAATGGAAAGAATGTCCGTATTTCCCCGTAACACTTCCGGTAGTTTGCTGGCGATGTGTTCACAGAAATTGACAACAGGGCCCCACTTTGTCTCTTTTAACAGACCAGATAAATTGCAAATCTCAACAGCAATACTGGCGTCACCAGTAAATGGAAACTTATCCCAACTCCACGAATTATGTTGGTTCAACTGAAGACGTCCGGTTTCCTCTTCGATGATACAAAAGTAGGAATGGAGAAGCTGAGCATATTTGGGAAGAACGTTCAAGTGTCTGCAGATGGATTTTATATCCAAGTTGCCTTTATGTGGGAGTACCAAGCTAGCACCATGATTTAACTTAGACAGGGTGTCTACCAAGTACAGAAATATGAGCCTTTTTATTCTCTCGCAATCCACTAATTCAAGATTCCCAAAATATGCTCCTGATTCCAGCCTCTTTTGTTCCTCCAGAAGAAGGGTCTGCAGCTTGGGAAAATCTACAACACTGGGAGTACTCACTACTGGGAGGGGATTCCAAATTTCTTTAAAAGAGTCCGACTTTGTTTTCACCTGGTCCTCCAATACCGTAACCAGGTTGGGCACGATGGACTCTACGAACTCGATACGTTCTAAGAGTGCAAGGGACTGAAAGTCTTTTGTCAGCAGACGCCCAAAGTGTTTACCATCCCGTTCCCATGTGTGAATCAGCAAGTTTTTAGAATGTTCTTCTGTTGTACCATCCTGGTTCTTCCCCACAGGAAAAATCGTAATCCGTTCGACTTTTGTCGGCAATTTAATCCTACCCTCCAATTTGTGTCTTATGGCAGTTTTCAGCAAGCAAGTCTGTAGGACAGCGTCAATAGCAACGGGATGAAGCAGGTATTCTTCTGAATTGCCCGGAACAGCGATTTCCGCAACGACATCAGTTTCCTCAGATAGCCAATACCGGCGCACACTCTTGAAATCAGCGCCAAATTGAAATTTACACTCGTTGAGCTGAGAATAAAATTTTTCAAGAAATTCCATTTCTTGCTTTGTCAAATTCCCTCCTTCTCCATTTGAATGTCGATCCACAAATGATGTCGTGTGTTGAACCCACTTTTCTTGGTCCTCCTCGGGATATACTAAGCTGAAAACGTTGACCGGGGCTACGCCAGTGGAGGTACCATTCTCCATAACAACTTGAAGTCGACTGCCAAGACCCTCCCTGAGTTCCAGCGGGGTGCTAATTCCAAAATTTTCAAGAGTTATCGGTTGCTTCAGTATTGGCTTATCAGGAGATAACCCATTGTTGTCATCCATCCACAGAACCGCAGCGGCAAGAGATGTTTCTAAAAATGCGGCTGCAGGGAAAATTATGCGGGAGGCTATTTGATGGTCCCTCAGATAAGGGACCAAGTTAACTCGGAGGTCATTCTGGAAAATGTGAAGGGACGAGGCGTTCTTCAGTTTTGTACCGAGTAAAGGGTGAACCTTCAATTCCTGTGGGGGTTTTTGATTTGGCATCCAGACTGATTGCCTCTCAAATGGGGTGGTAGGCAAGTATGGTAATTTTTTTCGTTGATACATGGCATCCACCCCTGCCCATTTGACGTTGTACCCCAACACGTACAGTTTACCAAGAGCAGTGAAAATAGTGCGCCAGTCATTTTCTCCTCGCCTCAGGGAAACCATGCACTTGGGAGGACTGCTTTTATTCGCCAAGGTGACAAAGGTCGACAGGATTGGAGTCGGTCCTTGTGAGTAATATTGAGCTCACTATTTTCATGTAATTTCATAACGTATTAAGTTCTTGTACTTTCGTAAATATTCTAACGTAAATATTTCCAATACTGTTGTATTAGTCATTTGTTATTGACCTTTGCACACTTGTCTAGATGTCTGGCAGGAAGTGCGTTGTTATTGTTTTTGTTGTTATGATGCGTAATTCTAAAGATGCTATAAGTTGTGCGTAATATTTCATGTGAACTGGACATTGAATATGTGAATTATCTTTAATCTATGAGATCTTCTAGAGTAAGAAAACGTTCTTTTTACAATGAAACCACATATTATGGGTATATAAACCAAAGCCAAAATGTTAATAAACTGTCACGTGTGTTCAAAAACCGAGACTATCGCCTACTCTCATTTTTTTCATCTGTACTCTGCGTAAAGATAAGGATTTTACCATCAGGTTATGGCTACCCATCTCTTTCAACTGCGCTGGAAAATTTGGTTTGGAAGTTTCGTTTTTGTGTTTTTTAAGTGATCTTAAAGTGTTTAACTAGTATCGCTCGGAAACTTTAGCAGTGAATTTTTATATTCGTGTGTTCATTTCTATGAACGGAGCATTATCCTGCAGAAACTTTTGGGCTGCTTCTACAGTCGTGTGTTCATTTTATTAACGGAGAGTCGTCTCTCGAAAACTAATATTTTTTATAAAAGTATTTTTTATTGAACGGAGCTAACCGCTCAGAAACTTTGGTGTGTTTTTTTATAATCGTGAACTTAGTTATTGTGTTCATACAATGAACTGCGAGTTTTAAATACTCAATGACAAGTCAGTTTTACTTGTGTTCATCAGTGAACGGGGAGCAAGCTTTACTCAAGGACAAGTTATTTTTACTTGTGTTCATTTGTGAACGGCAGAGTATCTTTACTCAAGGACGAAATTGAGATTGCTTGTTTATCTATAAAAACTGAAAGCCTTATAAACTGGTACAATTGTTTCAAAGTAAACATTACCGTGTGTGTAGGTGCATTGCTTTGTGTGATTAAAAAATAATAAAATACAAAAATGAAGAATCTGCAGCGCATGTGTCCTCCAAGGGAAAATGCTGATGTCTCTATCAGGGTAGAACGAGTTCCTTTTGTAATACTGGGAGTAGTGGCACTTTCGTAAATAACGATGCTGCTCTTGGGGACCGTTGGGTTTGGCTTGTCAATTGCCAACACCGCTCAGATTTCTGAGAGCCGCTCAATAATCGCTGAGCAGGAGAGAAAACTCAAAACCCTAGCCTACCCGCAGTGATACAATAAAGTTTCCTGGGAGGCAATAGATAGTTTTAAGATAACACCACCTATAGCTACCATTACCCACACCAGTGGAAGGTACGAAACGTAGAAAGAAGGAAGACGAATAATAACAACGCAACTTAAAACCACCGTTACACAAACAAAAGGAAACCAAAAATATTTGGTATATATAATAGTATCGAGTTGCCCAAGTTGCGAGCTCCCGACTACTCTCTACAATGCCACTGTTAGTACATTTCAACAATGGAGGAGTACGAATTCTTTATTTTAGTTACTTTCTATTAACTATTTCGTATCGTATCATACCTTTTTTACTTTCATTATTTACACGTTCACGTCAGAATTTTAACATTTTGTACAATTTTTTCACCAAATCCCACATTAGTGAAAGAACGGCTCGCAGAAAAACGGAAGGGAGGACGACACCATTATCATAAAACGCCGTCACAATAGTAACAGGCACTATGGCAACACATTTTGCACATAGCCGCCCCACAATATACCCAACGGGTTACAACAACCACTTTATTAGCGTAGTCGTCCTAAATTAACTATCTTAAATAGTTCCCCAATTTCCATTTAATATTTTGTTCCTTCAAATCGATATTGACAAGCGGTCCAGTCAACTGACCTCTGTATCCCTCCATCCTCTTTTTCTATGTGTATTTCAGTAAAGCTGGATGTGTTGTCTCGGAAAATCGCTTCTAATCCCTCTTCGTTGGTCCAGACAGCAGGGACCCAAAATAAACCGGCCTGAATCATTATTCTATAATTCCACAACACAAATTACAATTAATATAAAATCAATTCCATTTTTACCTCCCGGAATACCAGCTTCCATCTTGGGAACGCCGTCTTATGGAATGTACATGGAACAGTTGCCTGTTGTATGGTAGCGCAGGGGTAGATGGAAGGAACTGCTGCAACTTTACGAGTAGTACCCCATTATTTAACGCTTTCACTGACATTGTAGTAAACAGGAAATGAGTACATTGATCAACTTTTTAAATCACTGCAACGGTCACCCCAAATATTTTGCGTTTATACCTTCATTGTCTGTCCAAATGGAAAAATATCTAAAAGGTGAATAATTTTACGTAATTTCAGTGTTACTTCTGGGTCAAAATATTTACATTTTTGGTGGTGCTCGGCGGTGTGTATCATGAATGCACACATGCACGAAGCACCACCACCAGCTCTATAGAGAATATAGTGAAGACCGGAAGCATCAGAGAATAGTGACCAGGGGAAGCATTCACTTTCCCTACAACACAGCGTGTACCTGTAAACAGCAGTTTACCCATTTGATGTGATGTATGCCTTGCCGAGCGTCTCTCTCTTCTCTCTGCCTGTCTGAAAGTGGTATAGCACGCATTCATTCTTCTTGTGATAGCGTCTCTGAATATGATCGATCGATCAAGAGGGTGACAACATGAAATACGCAATTGATGGATGTATGTTGTATGTACCAGCAACAGACACAGACAGAGTTTATATGCTGTAATGTGGGAGTGAACTGCTCATGAAATCAAAGGGGAACTAAGGGGTTGTCCATTGAGAATGTTCGCAGGAAAAACGAAGGGGGTGGTGGTCCATGGCGCCAACATTAATGCTTATTTGTGCTGTTTTTTTAAATGGGTGATATTTGGTCGAGATATGAAATCGTGGATTTAGAAAACGCACCAAGTGGAGGAACCCTTAACATTAGTTTGTGTGTGGAAAGTTAGAAAACGGTGTTTTGTCCATTTTATTTCACTTTTTACAGAATATACAATGTTGTAATCGGGTTTACCCTGTATCCGCCCCACCCCCATTATCCGGCTCGATATTTTCTTGCCGGGCCCGTTTGGGTGGGGGTATTTCTATGGGGACTTTAAACTCCCCACTGGATCGTGCAATACCACTGGGAGGGGGTTCGCGGAAAGTACTCTCATCCTTTGGCATGGAGGTGTTTGATGTAACCGTTTCTGCGGGAAGGGAAGAGGCCGGTTCAGCCTGGCTGCCATTTCCGCCGACTCTTTCCCCCCGAAGAGGAGCATTTCCCGCGCTGGTGCTAGTTTCCACTTTGGAGGTACTAGGAACACTGGAGGAGCTTCCGCGTATTCGTCTAATTAAAGCATCGTCTTCGTTCTCCCAACTGGCGGAGCAAGAGATGCACACTTTGCTTTCTTGGAGGTGTCGCTTCAAACAGTGATGATGAATGGGGATTGCGCATTCGACACACTGATAACCCTAATAAAATAAGACAGGTCGTAAGAACATTCATCAAGTAAGACTCCAATTTGTCCTTTAGAAATGTCAATGTTTTTACATTAAGGAAATTCACTCCACAGCGACAGCACTCCGCAAAAGACTCACTGTACTTGTCAATGAAAAAGGGCTCACACTCCGCCATTGTTCGAAAACCCAGGGTGAACTCCAGTGATTTTTCGTCCTGACTAGAAACCTGCCAGCAACAAAAAAAAATTCCGCTCGTGAATACCTTTCGCTATTTCCCACCTGAAGACATAATTTATTTTACAATTTACTCACCTCCGTAAAATATCTGAGAGAGATCAACCGCTTCACAAAAAAGGTCACCTCCACCCTGCTCCACTGCTTCTCCAACATAATACAGCATCTCTCCAAAGAAATGGAAAAGCTGTTCTGTTTCCTAAGGATGTTGTCCACAATCCTCAAAAACGCGTTGCGCTCCGTTTCCGTGTAATTTCCCGGCATTCTGCAAATGCAAAAAAAAACGTTACGGATTCCTTTTCATCCTTGCCACCCCTAACCCTCGCTTGCTTGCGGGGGCCCCGCATAAAACTTACAACACGACGGGTGCCACCGCGGAAACCAGAAAGACGTAATGTTGTGTGCCGGTCATCTCACAGCGGGCGCTTTTGATCTTCATGTCAAACCCATCCAGGATCTCGTTCATTTTCCGCACGACAGTTTGCACAAATTCGGGAGATGGTCGGTCCCCCGTCCACAATTTTCGGGCCGCTGAAAAAAAAATTAAAATCTCTTATTTTTTCTTTTAATAACCCGTTATACTAAATTATCAGCAGAAAATTAATATTTATCACGTACCGTGCTTGTTGATCCTGCTGAAAGTGCGAAAAAGATGGTAGACCCCATCCCCCTTCATAAACCCTGCGGCCTTCATCCCCTGCAGCACATGCTTTTGCAACTTTTCATAACTTTCACAATAAATCCTATCATCTTTCCGTTGCTGCTCCTCCGCACTTAAACACTTGACTGGCTCCCCCTTCCCGGAAACCACTTCCATTATTTTTTCCTTCTCAAATTACTCCTCCTCCTCCTCTTTCTCCCGTGCTTTTCTGGGTGCCTGGTACCCTGTTCAAAGCCTAGCTGTCTTCAATGTGCAAAAAAATGCAATTTTTAAGGAAATCTCCGCAACCCAATTACTTCCCTATTTTCCCTGATCTCTCCCACTGCTAATTGGCAATTACTTTAAATTTTCTCATCCCCCAGTAATTAATTAATTACAAATTACTAATTTTTAATATCTTGCTCCAGCAGCAGTGGTGGTGATGGAGTTGTTGCTTGGTGGTAGTGATATATGGCATCTCTCTTCTGTTTATTCTCCCCAAACACGGGAGAAGATAGGATATCCTCTCCAGAGCAGCGATAGTTTATGTTTCACATGGCAACACGCACAACATAACAGCTCCATATAAGGAGAAGGAAGCCAGAAATGGATGTATCAGCTGAGGTGTATTATATAGGGAGAATAGAGTGGCTAGGAACCTACACTTTCAAAAAACCACTATAAAAGCCTCAACAAGAGCATACTACCCAACGGTTTTTGCTTTTCCTGTAGGTACGCGACCCTCAAAAATACGACTTATGATAAATGACATGAATACAGGGTATTATATGGAAAGTATGTGTAAATGTTGTATGAGAACTGGAAAGGTCAAGATAAGCTGGCAGCAGGGAGCTGTCTCTAATGCGACACACATGGCAAAGATATTTTTAAACAAATCAAAATGCCAAAAAATCTTCTTTCCCAATAGTCTTAAAATATTAGATAAGGTTGTTGGAATGTTCAACTAATTCAATTTTTTTAAACTTATAGTAGTAGCAATGCAAGTACAAGTGGTGTATTGTTATATGTAGGTAATTTTCTGCGTGAGACTTTTATTTTGTAACATTATACGTCCACATGGCTACAGTAACCGGGGCGACAAAGGGGACATGCCCCCACTAGATTTTGAAATTTAACAATAAAGGAAGAGGGAGGGACCATAAAGTATTACAGAATGGGAATGCCCCCCTCGTCCCCCCTGACACTTTAGCCCTGTAAGTCTATAAATACGAATAAACAACCATGGTTTAAACAGGATCGTTTTAAATNGTCCCCCCTGACACTTTAGCCCTGTAAGTCTATAAATACGAATAAACAACCATGGTTTAAACAGGATCGTTTTAAATTTGTAATAGTTATGTTTTATTAAAAGTTATTTGTCGGACAGCATTTATTTTTAAAATATCACGTGGCGCAAAGAGGATAATTCGACGTGTCACAGAGAAAGTTGTTTATTTTACCAGTTTCCCTGTAAAATGTTAAGCAAGAGAGATAAGTTTCAGTGGGCTTGAAAGGGAGGTCGTCCGGAACTGGCTCTTCGTTATCATGCCACACAAACTGTTTTAGTGTCAGTGAATCCCTTCCTGAGATCCAGTGTCCTAGTGTTTATTAGTAACAAAATAATTTTAACATCAACATAAATGGATAAAATAAGTGTAACTTTTTGATTTGTTAGATTTGAACATGCTAGTTGAGGAAACTTACTAAAAAGAGACGCTGATTCTTTTAAAACGTCATACTGTTCTTGAGATGTGATGGATGCAAGCTGCATTCCAAACGTCTCGCAGTGAGCTAGAGCCTCTCTAAATGTCTATAAATAATACTTACATTAAATCAAACTAGTATTCAATGTTATGAGTAGATAGTCCAGTGTGATTTACATAGTTTAGCTAATGTAAAGTTTAGTACCATCCAATCTGAATCGTCTTCAAAGAAAGACCTGCCATCAGCTTTACCTATAAAGCGCATCTGCAATGCACCCATTTCTGCAATTTTAAATTACATACGTTTTCTAAAAATAATTGTAAAAATGCTTTATTTTATTATGTTTGTATACCTTGAGGTGACATCCCAACAGTTGAATTAGTTGCTGAGCATGCCATTGTCAAGCCTAAAAGACACAAGAGCAATTGACAAATGGTCATTTTCGTCAAGTTATAAACAGCGGAGAAACAGCTTAAATTCGTTATACCATTAACTATCAACTTATGATTTTCATCTTCTATGACAGGCTTTTATACTTTATTAGCTGTTTTATTTAACTGGACATACGTGCTTGTTGTTTCAACTGTAACCTTACCTTGTTATCAGAAGCAACAGGGATTACGATATAATATTTTGGAACTTTCAATCATGTGGTGTTAGATTCTTTAAACTTATATTCATTTTGCAAGTGTCCAACTTATATGCTTACCTCGTTTAACAATGGACTAGTTGCACAACTATTTGCTGAAGTAACACTTGCCGCTGCTGTCAAGATTTTGTTTATTGTAATGTGGCATAATGTCGATTTCGCAATTGTTTACACAGTATGATTGACAACCTTTCTTCTTTCATTAGCTTTATCTGTCGAAATAAATTGTACACCACCGAATGACAAAACTTTAAATTGATTCATTTCATTTTCTCACGTGATTTCGAAAAAATAATTTTGATGTAGTTTTTATTCTGGAGCAATAATCGACAACGATGGGCTTATTAAGCTTCCAAATAACTAAAAAGTGCATTTACGTCATCCGGCTTCGTTAATTCGGAATTAGTTTTCCAATATTATGTAACAGCAAGAAAAAAATTAATTGATTTCAATATAGTTATCGGAATCAAACAAATAATATTATTTATTTATTGTATTATTGAATACATCGGTTATAAAATGCTTTTATTTGTTTATGTCACACTGCAGAAGTTCTTTTATGTAGTGCGTGTGTGTGCGCATTCACTTTCTGTCCATTACAAACAGCAATGCATCTAATTCACCATGTACATATAATGTTCATAATTGTACAAACATAATTGTACATAAAGTGTGCAAACTGGAAATTGGATAAAAAGTCTAAGACATGTAAAAAGGCATGTAAGTGTATACTTTTAACCGAAATATTTTTAAATTAGTTTTTCTCTATATAAGTCTGGCAATCACAATCTGCCAAGCCCCTAAACTTTCCTAGGATCCTGGAAGCCGCAATTCAAAATTTGTACGGCTAAATGGGAATTTTTAAAGCAGTGACGATAATTCTGGCCACAAAATTAAATGTTGCGTTTTGTTGACACAATTTAATTTTAGATAATAATCGTCAATACTATCGAGTTCTACGTGCAAAGTAGTTCAGGAATTTGATTTATTCCATTTTTGGTATGTCACTGCAATTGGGTGGCGAGGGGATGAACACAACACTATCTCGACCCATATTTCCTATCATTTTCTCAAACTTATC
>JAHZNE010005237.1:0-44891 GCA_027744055.1 Callyntrura sp. NNG-2020
AAAAAATCATGATACGTCCACATAATAAAGATGGACTCGATTGAATGAAGATACACAATAGGTATTTTCCTAGAAATAGAGTCTCTAGTAATAATAAACGAGGAGCCGTTATTATTATTATTATTATTATTATCGTAGGTAAAAATAGTTTCTTTTAGCACAAGCTGAAGTGGCTGTATCTCAAAAAGGCAAAAATATAATAACAATAATAGTGTTTACTTACGGGCGGAGTAGAACATGTATTATTGCTTTCTCCTCCTCTCCCCAGAAACATCAACAATTTGGTAGCGTGTTGTGTGTAAGTATGACGATATCTCTCCTTTATATGGGCCGGGAGATGCGCATTAGAGATATATAATATTATTTTGTGTTTGTACAATTTCACGGTGGAATGGGAATATGAGCCATCTGCAAGGTTTGGAGGAGTAAGTAAACCAAGGACGATCTCACTGATGGGCTCTTTTACAGTTCTATAAACATTTGCGAGACATTAATGAACCCGTTGACTCATTTTATTCCACCACGGCTATATATAACAAACTAATCTTGTTAAGTATTCAAAAGGGCGCATTAAGTAGGCGGCTTCAACGACGACGACGAAGACGACTTTAGTACTTATGCAATACAAGGAGTCATAGGCCGCCTTGTAGTGGGGAAACGGAGTCAGTAGGAGTACCGTGCAATAAGAGAAGACAAATAGATAGATATCTTTTTTGCAGCAATGTATGCTCCGGAGACGCGTGTGGGTGTACACCATCCATGTTGCCGCAAATTGCCTAACAAAACCAACAAATATTACCCCCAAAAACATATTATCCGTACGACAGTAAATTTGCATGAAGTGCCCTTGCTATGTAGAAGAATTGTAGAGGTTAAATTTATGAGCGCATCAAATATCGAAATGGTTAATAAAACTGGCTGCTAGTGTCCTTTGGAATTTCCGACAAGCAGACAGGGTTGTTATTTAAACAGGAGGAAATTAGCAAACTATTTGAGCGGGGATAATGGTGGATGCAGCATATGAGCCAGCACGTTTGTTGTTAGCCAATGTTAGCACGTTGTCGGGTGAGGCAATAAAAAGGGAAAGGGAATTTTATATGCGCATATAATATGTATATGTGTACAATGCGCGGTAATGGCTTTTGTTTGCAGAAGTATTACAAGTGTTTGTGAAGTAACGCTCACACATGTTTCTTGATTGGGAGAACTAATAGGAAACCTCACAGAATGTCTTCATTAATGAAACCGTCATTCAGAATACGAAGGACAAAAGAAAAAAAATGCAATGTACCAAAATCCATTACTACAAGCGAAGAGAATTCATTGAAGCGAAAGCTAAAAGACGTAATAGTTATAACCAATATGGGAGTTTATAGAAGACGCCTGTGTGCTGACAAGGGGTGTATGTCTACCGTCGTAAATTATGAGGGTATGACGAGGTATATTTTATAGATATGTTGTATGCTAAATGAAAAATTAGAAAGGCAAAACCACTTTCTCCTTGAAAAATATTAGGATCAATCCACTTTCCCTTTAATATTTTATGCAGACTTTGGCGTTATAAATGTAGGTACTCAACTTTCTCCTTCGCCCACACTGCAGACAAGTTTCAGGGCCGCTATTGTTATGTTTTATACAGAGAGCTTGTATCACCCTACGAAATCTTTCTTTTGTTCGCCATTACAAAGTCTGGGCATGTTCCCGTATTGTCTGGCTGGGCGCGTGTGTATGAGACAATGAGTAACACAAACTGAGACTGAAAAAGTGCTTGAGAGAAAGCAACGAATCAACCTTCATATTCATGAACGAAAAAAAATCTTAAATGAACACGTATTGTTCTTGAGGGCAACCTTGTACGCATACAAGTAAAAAAAATACTTTGTAGCAACTTGGATACATAAGTGTACGCGTACAATACACAAAGTGAAAGTGACTGAAACAAGGCAGGTTCATTGCCGATACTATTTTTCCAGTCACCTATCAAACAGGAAATGCTGCGTAGAGACTTTGAGTGTCGCACCACTTGAGTGAAACAGTAGGGAAAGCTGATGAGGTTGTATTCAAAAATTCAAGTGCAGACCATATAGAGACAGAAGGAAGTGAAGAGAGACTGAAAATCACACAAGCATACGGGTTATATGACTCAATAAACAGGGAATCTTGTTAGTTAGCATCACCATTAAAAGATTTCACGTTATTTCATAACGAATCGAAAGTGTTGAACGCCCTTGAATAAGTTTGTCGTTGCAGACGGGGGCGATACGTAGGTACGTTGAACTCGGGCGATAGCGCAGTTTGAATTCCAGAGAGGTGGTGTAGCACAATGAATGCTGATGATGATGATGCTGTGCTGTCACCAGTCCCCACTCCGGAATTGTCATTTCATTACATTAAAGAAGCAATGTCAGCAAAAATTGTGCGGCAAAAAGTTAAGAAAATACTGCTTCAACGACAGCAACACGCCACACACACTGCATTCTCACTTCCGTTGTTCTTCTATTTGTGCACCCCAAGGTATTCGTGTACGAACAGCATTAATTCGAGAAGCCCCGCATAATAGTATAGCTGTTAGGTATATGCGAGGCTTCTAAAATGGACACGTGACATCGTAAAAGTTATACATGATGCGGATTCTATCAGGTACTACTATACCTATACGTGTGGTGACAAGTACACCTGAGATACTAAATACGAAAGATGATACGCTTGGACGACGGGATTTTTGTGTCGTGTAATCTCTTTCTGTTGTTTTCCCGTTATTATTTTGCATGAGTGTGCGTTTTTCTAGACGACTCGCTCAAATCACAGGCGGCGAAAGAAACCAACTTCATAATATCATATAATGGAAATGGAGACGCGTCCTGAGTGGAGGATGAGGAACGCTGCGAATATTATCAACGCGGCTTGTATTATTACTGTGAAGAAGAGAGATTAGAAAGGAGAGACAAAGTTTTGCTGTTTCGGGGAAAATGACAGTCGTGCGAAATCGAGAAGGCTCTTTTCTAAATTACAACGAGTCTGATTAGAGTTATGCGTGATGTGTTTAGTAAAAAAACGGGTTTTTGCATCATCGCCGCGGCACACTTCACAGCACTCTGTTCTCAAACAGCAACCGTTTTTCACATTCCGCATGTAAATTGAAAGAAATGAAGAAAAAAACAAAGTGGAATTCTTCTCTTTTATAGCTGCTGTTTCGTAAGCCTGTTTAGCATGATTGCTGCAGAAAAGGAAAAAAAGTGGAAGAAAGACTGCGTAAAAGGGTTCTCATTAAGAATACGTCTTCGTTTAAATCAACGTAAACTTTTTTCTTTAACTACAACTTACAGCATGTGTTCGGTACATAAATTATCTGTAGCTGATATACATCCTAGATAAGAAAAAATATAAGACATGAAAAATCCCGTGCTAATAAGAGTGATAATGGATCTAACACAAAAGCGTAGTCACATCAAACGCTCAATTCCACGGAAAATTGTTTCCATAAAATTGCGAGTGCTTCTAAGAAGCATTGTACCGTAATAATCAATCATTACAGAAATTCTTTATCAATTTCTTTAGATACAATGTCAGTGAAGTGGTAGAGAGAGAGGGAGAGACGGAGGCGAGGCATAATGAACGGGAAATGAAAGAAGCTTCTTTCATGTACTCTCATAATGCATTCCTTTTGTGGTGATCGTATACATACAGTAAGACACACGTGCCGTCTATTTATATACCTGTTATAATCTATCAAGAGAGAAAAAAGTAAGTTTTATAACTTCTTCATCTTGCCTTGCATATTTCCCTAATAAATGGTTACACAATGTAGCGGCATCACTTTTCATATGTAGATGTGCTTAATGAAAATACCTAGTAAAATGGAAATGAGCAACATATTAACTATCATATATATACGAAGCCCGTTACTTCGCCCACTTTTTCTACCTTTCGTGTGCAACGAGTGTTAAACAGAATTCCTAACCACAGTGTAGCGGTATTCTAGGAAAAAACTGTATAATGCTGATTTTCACTCCCAGAAAGAAAGAGAGAGGAGCGAGTGTGTGTGTGTGTGTGTGTGAGAGAGAGAGAGAGAAGCTGAACTGACGATTGGATTATAACGAAAGGAGAGGAAGGAAAAGAAAAGGAAATCAGTCAAGTGAGACACCCTGGAATCCTCAAGTTTGATGTAGACAGCATAAGGATTTATAGTAATATTTTACGTGAGCAATTTACGCCTTTCCCCCTTAGCCTGTCCATCCGTACAAGACTGAGAGTGAGACAGGAATGCTAGACTGGTTGTGAAAGCGAGAAAGTAACAGAGAGAAAGCCAAAGGAAGAGAGAATGTTTAAAGTATTTCCACCTACACCATTTGGATTAGTAGGAAGCCATTCCCTCCGGTGATTCCTTTAAGCATTCTGATCAAGTATACATACACCTATCAACATACATCCATAAACACTCACAAATGATACCATTATATGGAGGATTAGCGTACAAACGTCTTTATTTAAAAGACAAGAAAAGGTAAACGATATGCAAAAAAGGATAATGGAAAATGGAATTGTAAGTGTACTGCTAACAGGACGTTGCTGCAGTATACACGTAAATCGTTTCAACAAAAAAGCGGTAGACGGAATTCCATAATACTTAAAATGAGCATGCCTACATATGCACACATTTACATTTCTTGCTCCAAATGCTCGTTATACTCTCAAGAATGCATATGCAATATATGTATATACAAATACGTACATACTTGCCCGTCTGCGGGAAAAGTATTATTATTTTTACATTTTTAACCTGTTCACTGTGCACATTAAATATTCATTATAACGTATTAGGTATTTAATACATACACTTGTTCAACTTCAACCTTCTATGCAAATTTAAAATTTATGAACTGTTGTTACACAACATCTTATATAGGATATTTAGTGTGAAAATATTTTTTACGTTGAGAATGTTGAAGAAGAAGAGTGTTTACATAATTTGCCTGTCTTGTAATAAACTGTCGACTTGCCACGAAAAACTCGTTTAAATGTGTGCGCAAATAAATAAGCTGTGTATGACGACGACTACGACGACGACGAGAGCGATCATGATGATGATGATGATCACATGAAAATCGGGATATCCTCCTTGTACGAAACTTTCAAGGAGTTGGAATCAAATCCCAAGATTCCCATTCCTCTGCCCTTAAAACTTTATGTGGCCTTCGTACTTGCTGAAGAAAATGAGCTTTGTGATTAATGACCAATTCATACAGGATAAAAGGAGCAGAGAAACAGCTACTTATACTACTACTACAGCAGCAGGTCTGTCTGCAGTAGTAGTGACCGAGGTAGGGTAGCCAGCAGTACTATTAGGGCTAAAAACACTGTGTCGTGTGCCTACTACAACAAGTAACTCTCATTGGAGATAAAGGTTCATCGTTACTTTTTGTTTGGACTACCCACCACACCACTATATCAAAAATAAGATCGTGTAGACTATCCCTATATCTATATAGGTCGCCCAACATTTTCTTTTGCTTTACCACTGCCACCCAGTTAAAATTTATAGTTTTTACCGACTTCTTCTGTTTTTCTCAGACCATTATCCGTACCTTCTACCGCCGCCACCCAGAAGAGTATTCATATTTTTCGGGGTTTGCTTTTTTCTCCTGGTAAATACTTATGTGCGCGTGTTTTACACTATTCATTCATGCACACAGCCATACAACCACCTTCTCATCGCTGCTCGTTTCTGCATGATTTAGGAGAGCTCAATAAGCAACTTTTCTTTTTTCAGCTAGAACCGTACACAAGAAATGGCTCCTGACGGAGAGAGGTGGTGGTGTTGATGTAGGAGGAGGAATAAAATCGGTTTTGCGCGTAATACTGACTGTAATGGGAGGCTGATAGTGTTTTATGCATGGGGGAAAATGGTAGGGGAGGGCATGATGAGAAATAAAAGTTAAGGTGTTTTTCAATCTGGTGGCTGGTCGTCAACCAGGCAGCGCTCTGTGTGCATATTGTGTTGCTGGAGCGTTGGCAATGGTAGGGGCAACCGTGTAGTGATGTTTGCATGATGGAGTAAGAGATGTTTCCTCGCGTTAGGTAATGTACTGCCTTATGTCGTTATGATGAAAAAATAGCTGATCTCAGGAGATAAATAAAACGGTACGATACCGTAATAACGGAGAAAGTACGTAAGCATTTCCATGTGAGCAAAAAGATTCTTATGCCTCTGAGAGAAAGTAGCATCGTACTTGGGTGTGTGTAGCCTATTGTCTGATTGTGAGTCGAGTTGTGTCTGAAAAAATAATAGAAAACGGGGCACCGTATAAAAGGAGAATATGTTTTGGTAGAAGGGTTTTAGGGCTCAGCTTGTGCGTTTTGTTGGGCGCACAACAATATAAGCATTATATTCAGTGAATTGTGAATTCTAAAAAATACTCAATTTATACGCGACATTCTGCAAACAAAATAGTACGGAATAGCAGATAGAAACGGGGATACGCCGATGCAATGCAATTCAAGCTCCAAATTTTATTATTGTATTTTTTGTTTTCTAAAGAAGACTTGCGATGCGAGGGAGATGTGAATGGGGAATCGGATAGCTGGGCATAGGATGATAACACGGTGGTGCTTTCTCTCAGGAATAACATACCTATACACAGTAATAGCTAAGTAATGTGTATCTTCACGTTGCAAACAGTAACGTAATTTACCAGTTTCTGGACGAAAGTAGGAAAAAACCTAGCGAATTTATTTTTTTGGAAATGAAAACGATAGAAAATAGAAAATCTCGTTTTTTTTAAAAAAACGACTAAAAATAAATGGGGGAAACAATCGTGAAACAGCGAGCTGTGTGCTTGTTTCAACAAACTCAATAAAAATTCTATTGTCATATCCCATCTTATTATTAAACGAGAAAGACAGCGCGCAATATTGTACATTGCAGAAAAAGAGAGCACCGCGGTAGAGAATATTTTTTCTGAGCTCATTCATGCCACGTTGAACATCCATCTCTGGTCGCTGTACAGAAAGAGAAAGGCTGAATGTCATAAAAATTTTCTTTCATGGCAAAGAAAACAGATTAAATTGCCTCGGATGGATGGAAACGTGTAACAAAAGGAGAATCCTCCTACACACACATGACTGTACATGTCGGTGAGCGAACGCGTGAGTGAAGTTCACCCAAAACATATAAGCCAACATGGTATAAACTTATTTGTATGTTTTTTTGAGAAAGTTGCTGAAATCACAGAGATACGTCGTATTCACACAGAATATACTTACTTACATGCTGGATATCGCATTGAGAGGAGGCATACGCAAAGTGCATTTCATATTTCGGATTTTGTAGAGGCCATTTGATGAAACGAGAGATACGGACAAGGAAATCCTCCTTCCACTTGCTGGATGAGCAAGATAAAATGGAATTGGAGAGAAAAAGATGAAAAACTCACCTAAATACACCAGCGGGAAATGACCTGTGTTGCATGGGTTGGAAGCCAGTGGGAGGACAAAGACCTGCACCACCACCACCACCGCCAACAGGATTATTGGGACCCCCATTATTTTGCATGGTGCCGCTGGCACCCGCCGGAGAATAGCCTCGATGGCCAGAAAACTGTCGACTGGTGAGTAAATGTCGTTTCGGGAACATTTGATGTGAGGGGAGTTCCCCGTAGTCAAAAGATGAATTGTTGTTTCCTTTACTGCCCCCACCCCCGATTCCAATGCCGCGCCCTCGCTGAGGGCTTCTAGAGCGGAGAATATTTCCAGTCAAGTGAGACTTGTTGGTGGGTCGTCTAAAGTTGTCCCCGAACGTTTCAGGGTAAGCCCATTCACCCGTGCCAACATTGCCGTTCCCGCCGGTCATGATGCCGTACGGGCTTTCGCAGGGGATCAAAGGGCCATTTTTCTTGTTTTCCTGTAGCATGATTTGTGAGGCGGGTGGATGCCGTTGAAGATTGATAGGGGAAGCGGCCGCAGCGACAAAGTTTGACGCTTGCATGCCGCCAGGTAATATCCCTCCATTGGTGCCACAGCGACGAGGTGATGGTGCAGCCATAAAACCAGCTCCTGCGTCTACCATCCCTGCGAGTATTTTATCACTGCCGTTTGCTTGAAATATGCTTTCATCGTTAATTGCATGCTTCTGTCGTACCAAACGTTCTCTCCGACTCCGTCGCGTATCGCGGTGGCTTTGGTGAGTGGTATGAGAAGGGGATTCGGAAGACATTTGGGAGTGGGAATGGTGCTGGTGATGATGATGTTCTCTACTGCTATGATGATGAGAATGATGACCTGAAGAATGCTTGTTACCCCCACCGCCATGCGGATGTTGGGAATGGTGAGAGTGCATCATGGACGACGATCCACCTCCGTTTCCAACAAAAGGGGGGTGCGCTGCCGCTGACGAGGTGCTAGCCAGGTAATTAATGGGGGGCGGGGGAGGAGGTGGAATCAAAAGTAAATTTCTGGTACTACCAGTCGAATTATTGTTTTCTCCGTCGAAACTCAAGCTTTCCCTACCACTGTCCGCCCAAGACGTTCTACTTGGTGGACCACCACCGTTATTGTTCCCGCCGGCGGAGAGACCACCGCCTGGGCCCAGAAAATCGGACACAGAGAAAAGTTGCTCGGAAGAGTTACCTGTGTTAGATGTGTTGAGATTTGTGGCGCTGTGGCTGTGCTGTCCGTGGACGTAGCCTTGGGGATAAAGATGGTGGTTATGGTGATGATGATGAGTAGTGTGGTGCGCGGACTGTTGTTGTTGGTGTTGGTGGGGTTGCGGGTGATGACTGCTTCGATGATGGTGACTGTGATGATGACTGTTATTATTATGGTTATTATTCAAGTTATTACCGTGACTTGAGGAATTTTTATGAGAGTGATTGTGAGATTGTCCAGATGTGCCGGAGGTGTTTGAAGTGCTCGCAGTGGTGTTGCTTGCTCCCCCACCCGAGCCAGAACCACCTGAGGGGGGATAATTACTGTCGCCACTGCCGCCACTTGCCAGGAGGATTTCCAATGTTTCTAGCTCCCCCTGAGTGGCCGGAACATTTTCGTAAAGTTTCGCCTCTCTAGAGAGAAGTTGGGACGAGACGGTGAAGCACTCTGCTTGCTGATGTTGTGGTACTGGCGGAGGTGGTAAGGGTGGGTGATGATGATTTGAATGGGGGTGATGATGATGATGGTGAGTCTGTGAATGAGACTGACTTTTTAAATTACCTTGATGAATCCCAACAATGGATGAATTTGGATTGTGTTGCTGAGAATGCTGTGGATGAGACAGACTGCTATTCCCGCCGTGAAGGTGGTGGTGGCTGCCTATGCTGCCACCGCTGCCTCCACTTTTACTCCCACTTCCACCCCGATTGCTGTGCCTCCCGTGAATTTGAGCCTGTTTGGTATGATGATGCTGCTGCTGCTCAAGCAAATACTGATGGTACTGCTCCAACAAACTGTTATGGGAATGTCCCGAAGCCGTCGTGGCTACTGCGGCAGCAGTGCTGTCTCTTTCTAACTCTCGGTAAATATTATTCCGCTCTCGTTTACGTCTTGGACTAGCTACCGGGCTAAAATCGCTTAATGGACTGGGCATATCGTCCTCTGCCGTCCATGTGGCTGAATCTTTGAAGCAGGTGGAATCCGCAGCTTCCGGTCTCAACAGCAATTCCGTTACAGCTGCGTCAAAATCTAATTGACAGTCCAAATTTTCATTAGGCTCGTCATACTCATCCAAAAGCTCCTCGTCGTCGTCAACAACATCCTCCGTGAGAGTCTCTTCTCCTTCGCTGGTAGAAGGATGCTCTGTTTTGGTGTGCTCACTCAACGACTGGTCTATTGTCGGAAGCAGGTTTATGCCATGCTTGTTATTAATATTCTTATTTCCACTAGCACCGCCACCACCACCACCACTACTACCACCGTTTCGTCTCTCTCCAACAGTCTCACCAGCAACACCACTGCTTCCGCCTAGCGCTGCCTTGGGCTCCTTACTTTTAACCGCTTGGCTTCTTGCTTTAATAGAGTTCCCAGCGGAGCCTAAACCACCACCGCCACCACTGCCATTATTGTTATTATTTTGAATCCCATTACCTGTATCTATCTCCTGTCCGCTAGTACCACTGCCACCACCAGTGCCTTCTTGCGCCTGCTTATTCTTATTAATGCTTTTAATGGAACCACTCCTACTCCCCGTAACACTTAGTCCGAGTGCCTTCAAGGAATTTGATAAATTCCCGTCAGCCGTGTAAAATGTCAATTTAGATGAGTGAAATCCTTCCCCTTCACCTATTCGACTGTCACTGCAAACCCTGTGAACTACCACGCGTTGTGGAACGGTCACGTTGTCCAAATCTGTTTTACTTACAGCTGAGTTATCTCCCACCCCGCCACCACCGCCAATGCCACTTTCTCTAATCTTTAACTTTTCCGATTCTGAAATATCAGGATTGGAGCCACTGATGTTTATTGAAGCGTGGGAGATAAAGAGGCTAGGAAAGCTTTCTTTCTCTTTCCCACTTGTGTCATGAGTATCTTTCGTGCATGTGCTAGGTCCTGGGTCACCAGAAGGACAAGGCCGAGTACAGTCAGCAGAATTACTACCGTCATCTTTTTCTGGCGGTCCCGAGTCAAACTCTTGTTGACGTTGCGTTTCAACAGGACCACTTTCCTGAACACTTGAGCTACTACCCTGTTCGGCCTTGTTATCACTTATTAAGGAGCTTTTTGCAGAAACTTCACCGTCACAACCAGCACCTCCTCCTCCTTCCGCGCTACTACTGGTTTCCTCTTTCCCACCGTCAACACTTTCAGGCAAGGTTTTATTATCGTTTTCCTGTTGTTGTTGTAGCTGCTCCTCCATAATTTGCTGTCAATCCATCCTATTCTCTTGTTTTGTCCTCACAATGATTTTTACGTGTGTGATGACAGGGGAAAGGGGAATATTGCTAACGTAAGTAAACGCAAAGTGGAATGTGGAGAGACAGTCAGCAAAATGCAGAATATATTAACCTCCTTTTTTTCTATCGCTTGTGTGTTCGTGCTTCCTTCTGCGCTGCTGTTGTTCCCACTAAAAATATAATATCCCCATCCTCAACAGCATATGCATGCCAAAGTTTGAACGAATAANCACAAGGAACGTCCGGGCAAGAAAATGTGCTTTCTCTTTTCTACTCTCTCTCCCTCTCGTATGACCGTACTAGATTCTCACCTATGGAGAGTATTTCGTCGTAGTAAATTTTCCTCTGATGAAAATGTGCTTTCCCTTTTTACAGCCACTTTTCCCAGCCAGTTTTTAAGCTTTCAAGAGTGAACTGTGGATTCATGCTAAGTCGAATTGGTACTGACTAAAAGGAGCGAGAAAGAGAGAGAGAGAAAGTAAACGAGTGTCTGCTGCTCAACGGGACCCACACGACGAAGCTTCCCCCGGATTGAGTCGGCACTCCGCACATGATACATATATAATGCATGGTGTACACTTACTCCGACACGTATACACCAGATAGTGGAGAAAGGGGAAAAGGCCTAGGAGGAAGAATCATATATTTTTGTGCGCTATGGAAAAAGTATGCATGCCTTTAGTGTATACGGCTTCATCGTCATCATCATCATCATAACACGATGAATAGTGTGACAGTATTCGGTGGCATACAAGTTTAACCAATATCTGTTTTCTTTAAACCATTATATTATGTATATACACGTGAGAAAGTTTTCTCTCTTTCACTTTCATTCTTTCACAGGAGAGCTCTTGCTAAAAACAACATGGTCTTAGTGTTCGCTCAAAAAAAGGGTAGGTGCCTACAATGTGGAACAAACACGCAGTAGAAAGACGAAAGATAGTTTTGATAAAGGTGACTTTCTCCTGCACACTTGCTCACACACGAAAAGAGAAAATCATTGTGAGGTACTTGTACTCCACTCACCAACTTCTCGCGAAAAAAAGTAGGCAAATAGATGTGAAAGAAGCATCGGTCTCTCGCGCTCTTCGCGTCCGTTTTGTTTCAACGTTCTATCACTATGAAAGGAAAATCTTTGCCACGAAGCAACATCATTGTTTCAAGCACGAATGCTACATACACGTACCTACCTCTTCTCTCCCTCTCGTTCACAGCGGCTGCTGCTGTGCAGAATTTTTTTTACCTTTCTCACGTCTACATTTTTTATGCCTACGTAAAAGCCAACGTAAATATGCTAAACGACCGATTGTATGTTTGTGAGCTAAGACTCGTTTTAACTGTGCATTTTAAGGAGGCACTCCAACAAAAGTATGTTAACTTTTCCTCTGTGCTCATTTCAACGTACAGCCTGACACAGATGCAGTGTCTCGTGGAAAGATACATTCCTACAAATCTGCCTACGTAAAAAAGTGTAGAAATGCACACCGCGAGCTTCCAGAGAAAGTGTATGAAAAATACTCCCCTTCTACAATACATCACCAGTTTCATACAACCTATAATGAAAATAGTCGTAAACGTATAAAAACGTCTCATATAAATATCTTACGCAGAATAAACTTTGTTTACTGCTGCTTCCTCTATAATGCACATATTATTATAGTTTTTGCTTTTCCCCAGTTGTGCCTCAATGCTGCAGTTTCTTCGGCTACCACGTTACTCTCATACCACATCTCTTTGTGTGTCTGCAAAAGTAACCCACCATATTACCACGACTATACCAAGCAGCGTCAGCAGCAGTAGCAGCAGCAGCAGCTTCATCACCCAAGCACAGCATAAAGCAAAGGCACACCAGAACCACACACAGACAGCCAGCTCCACAGCAAAGGATAAAATATATGGCAGTAGAGGGGAAACAAGTGGAAGTCATCGGACCTTGTCGCCTAATTTCTTGAGACTTCGTCGGCTCCCATCGGATAGTAGAAAACACTAAAAATTTATATAAACTATAAACGGCTAAAAGATAGGTTCATTACTACACATTTTTGGTTCTATAGTTCTTATCTTATCTCCAGAAAATTGCACACTGCTAGTGGCACTACAACAATAACGAGAGCGTTAGTTTAAGCTGGCTTGATTTACACGGTACCCCCAAACACACACACAGACAGACACAATAGCAAGCAGAGAGCGTGTAGGGATACGAAAAAGTAAATACATTTTGCTACTATTCTCCATTTCCAACACGCATAGTTATGTATACCGTTGTTGTTGTTGTTGTTAAATATTACAAAGACAGAACATGTCTGGCAGTAATAGTAATAATAATGATAATATAGCGAACATAATATCAGCTTTTTGTATGCTTATAATGATCATATCATCATCGTAATAATATAACAACTGTTTTCAGAGCGAAAAGGGGGGAAAAGTTTTTTTTTATGAATGTGTACGTTTGGTCGATATCTTTCATCTCTCCCGAGGAATTGCTTTCATTGTTCTTTCTTTATGTACTTTTCTGTCAAATGCTTGAGTGATTATGATTATTAGGAAATCACAGGCGAAAAGTAAGCTGATTCCTTCATTTTCGGCAAACAAACATCAACACTGCTTATAACGCAGACACAAACAATGCTTTCACAGCAAATTTCTGACGTCTTCTTTTGAAGTATGTATGTAAATGGAAATGCGTTCCTTTGTGCACATACGAATATACGTGTGTAAAGCTATTTCATCATGGTATAGTAATGATCCCAACGATGATGACGATGATGATGATGCGGTGATGTATCCTAGTTAAAGTTGTTTAGTGTCCTTCCGATTCAGCTGCTATGACTTTCACAAATGGATATCAGGTTGGGAAGGTGGAACTGGAATAAGCACTCGGAATTGAACAGGGAAATTCAGCACGCCTGACATTGCTTGGCTTTGGAGTAACTATCCAAGAGAGAAGAAACTCTGTCTATCACAAGTTCTCTTTTCCCCCTCTCTCTCCCTCTCATGTGTGGTTTTATTAGCTTGAGCAATAGTAAAATGGTGTGTCGGCTTGACTGAATTGCTGTATACATTAAGTATGTGCCAATGTTTACAGTTCAGTTTCTGTAGGGAAAAAGTTTTGTATGTATGCATATGTACATTTTTATGCCATTTTGTGTAACTACCACCAAAAAAGCATCCCTTTCCCCATTGCCATGCCACGTTCTACTTTCTCCGATAGGAATATTAAAAGTGATACTTGTGATGTATGTTGAACGCAATGCCACAATTTCTGGTGGTTTGATATAAGCTTACATAATGTTATGGTAGCTTTCTTCATTTCCTTTTTGGGTTTCACCATCCTCATCGCCACCATCCACATGTTCCATGCCCCTCTTCCTTTCGCATTTGCGTCTATATCATTGATTGTATTCAGTTTTTTGGATAAATATCACGAAGTATTTTTATGCCTTTTCGCTTGCCTTAAACACGCGGAAGCTTGTCAAGTGACCTTTATTGACAGAAGAAATTCGTGTACCACCAAAAGTAAAGATACACAGGGTAAACGAAGATATACTATGACAGAAATGGCGAGGAAAGTTGCCTTTTCACAATTTAATAACAAGTAAAACAACCTCATGTAAGCTTTATTTTCATCGACTTGTCGGGGCATTCCGATCCTATCATTTAGACACGGGATGGGATCGGGATTGTCCTTGAACTCCATGAATAACCCAATGCATGTACCTATCCACAACCGTTCTCTTTCACTGATGCTTTCTCCGTCTTTTCTCCTCGTTTTTTCTAGGGATTCTCTCTCTTTTTCTTACAAGCTAGACTAACCGGCTGTTTTTTGGCTGTAATTGTGTTGTACTTGTGAGGGAAGAACGACATACGTGTGTAAGTACTAGATTTTATCACAAGTATCGTCAACAACACAATCAAACCGTTCTCCCACCACCACCGTCATCATCCTTGCTGATCAAAAGCTTTCGGTGTAGAAGAGTGAATAAGAGCGTGTAACTTCTTTGAGGCTCTGGAAGCTCAAGCTGCTATGTTGCCTGTGAGTGTGGGTTTATCCTTTCGTGGTTGAAAGTTTATACGGATACATCCTGTATGTATAGCGCGCTGTGGCATAAACACAAATTTCTGTAATCAGGACGCACAACACTCACAGTTATCCGCATATCCATCGAAAGAGACTTTGGTTTTTATGAAGCCACAAACCCAACTTACTTGGTTGGCTTGGTTTACCAACTGTTCCCTTTTGCTTTCGCTCTCTCTCTCTTTCCCTCTCTCTCCCTCCCTCTTCTCTTTCATTGCTCAACTATCCCAAAATTTTCAATCCTCATAAACTTCACAAGTACATGTACTTATCGGAAACAAGCAAAAAAGAATGAGAAATCAGGCAGTACTTTTGAGTTTGATGTAAAAATTTACATTGTAAAATCAGAAAGAGGTATACCAAGTCTTGCTCCAGAAGATGATCGCATTTTAGAACAACAAAGATGTAACACATATCAGGACAGTATTACAGCCACACACACGCTGCTGGAGAAAATCATTATGTACCCCGCTTCGCCAGGAACACAAGTTTTGCGGGGAAACTTTAGAGTTTATTTTTGTGACGGGTGCACCCAATCCTAGATTTGAGCGATATAATGCAAATTGTAGATATTCTTTGAATTATTCATGTCAATTCCACAGTAGAAGGGAGATGAAAACAAAATAGGTGATGAGAAGAATGACAATAATCGTTGACAAAATACAACTCTGCTCTGGATACTCTTGCTGCCACCTGCCACTACCGAGGATATATAGGAACCCAGAAATGTCGGGAAGAGTGAAACGAGTGACAACCCCTTTCGTGTTAGAAAAAGTTTATTGCCAAGCCGCACGCCTTGACGATCAATCACTACTGAAGTGGAAGCTATTCTTAGAATAAATAAGGGATCATGTAATATTTACATTCTCACAGAAAGATGAGATTTTTAATCGGGCGAAAACAAAAAAAAACTTTCTAAAAAATGTTTCAAAAACTTATTTAATAAATGCGGGAGCAATCTTCACAGGTATTTATACAAAAACTGAAAAGCGCCAACAAAATGACAAATAATACGCAGTTATTACAGAAAATATAGGGAATTTCCAGTGTTTTTACAAGGTTGGTTTCTTGTACTTTCTTTCGCGTCGATTTAAAGTGACTTTGCTGGAAAGTGTATTGGGGAAGATGAGAACTCTCTCTCTGTCGGCACTTTACCACTAGTAGTGACTACCGCCAAGGAAGAACTCTCTAGCGAAAGGTTGGCATACTACAACGAAAAAATCGCTTTCACTTTTTCCTTCCCCGTAACATGGCTCTCCCTTTCGCCAAAGTGGAAAACTACTTGAACAGCAAAAAAACAACAAAGGAAATTTACGCGGGTAACATTTCCCGGGAGAGCAGATGTAATGCCTGTTACATCATTCAGCCAGCACAGTAGGAAAGCGCTCTGGAGAAAGGCTTTCTTTTACACGATCACGTCCCTGAAATCAATTTGACTTGGTGGTTGTACACCCATTATATAGGACTGTTGGCTGCTTTCTTTTTAAGCTGTACGTAAGTATGCGGCGAAGGATAAAGATAATGTACACAGATATGTTGGCACAAAGTAGTTGATTCAGCCACCCGAGCACGTGCACTGTCTTCCGTGTTACCTCGAAAGGTACACAGAAAATGAGATACATGAGATACAAACATAATAAAAAAATTCTTTAGTATTATGACGTGCTTACTTTGCAATGGGCTCGTCGTCCTGCACTAATCCATATATATATACAGACTGGGAGATATCCACCAGCCCTGCTGTTGAAGCTTTTCTCTCCTCTTATTCGCTCTAGTCATTATTTGATTTTATTATTACTGTGCAACTTTCTCTTTCGGTAAAGCTTTTTCGTAACGACCTCCCCACACTGCAGACACATCATAAACAAATTCAATTGCTTTTCCAATTCTCCCGTTTTAGTGGGACACACACACACACTCACGTATGTGTGCACTTTTGGGGTACTTACGTATGAAAAAATATTCGGGAACACGTTTTAATGCCAAAATGAGCTGTTATGTAGGTACCGCATTGCCAAAGTGCTTGCTTAGCTCGTATATTTAAATTATTAATCAGTGTTGCAGATGAGCTCTTTCTAAAGCTTTCCATCGTCAGAGTCGTTTCCTCTCACAAGGATGAACAAGCCGGAGCACATTACTGGGAGGACACCTAAAAGGAATGTACGCATTCTCATTTCTGGGGAACTTCAAGGTACAGAAAATGAGGGCTTTTTGAGCCAATACACTTTCCTAAAAATGACTCCCTTGTGGTAAACCCCTTTTCCAATTGAGGTATGCTTTTTGCACATTTCAAGTGTCACAACTTAATTCCTGTTTATCCTGATGCTGCTCGAGCACAATTGCCATTTTTAACTGCAGAGGCTCCGGGGTGTACGTGGCTGGGGAGATGTTCTAGTTGCTTTGCTGTCGTTCAATTTTGTATTTTTAGACCGACCATTCGTGATGAAACCATGTAGAAAATTCGGAATTCCTTCTAATCTGGTTATATAGAAGAAGCCCATATCGCTTATTGCAATTGGCAGTTTAGTAGTCAGCTTCCGTTTTTATATTGCTTTTTAAGCCATATTATACCGTCACGTCTGAAAACTACAATTTTAGAACAGAGAACGTACCTTCAGTATCAAAATGCGCCAAGTGTGCGTTTTATTAGCCGTTTACATTCACCACTTGTACAGCAGTAAAATCTATTTATTTAGACAACAAAATGAGCATTGCTTGTTTATCAGTTGTTAAGTGTACTGGAAATGGTAGCGCAACCATTAGAAAACAATATTAGTTGGAAGCTTGTAATAAACTAATTCTTGCTAGTTTGTGTACTAAACTGAGGGTGCTGTCGTTAGTTTCAAATGGCAGACGTGAGAAAACCACGTAATTTATTTTTGGAACATTATTTTTTGGAATGCAATTTTAGAATGAATGGAGTAGGGTTGAGAGATGTTTTAAAATGATTACATTCCGGGTGGGAAACAGTCCAAATGAGAAATGTGTGTGGTGATGGCAGTATTTCAGGTTTAAACGCGTTCATAAATTGCAAGGTACCTAAAACCACAACAATCATTGGAGAGTAATGTAAGTGAAAAGACGACGCATTTCAAATGTGCAGCACTTTATTTTATTCCAGTACTATTTTGGGGAATGTTGAAACTGGAAAATGTAAGTGAATTTCGTTATTATTATTATTTTTATTATTATCAACTCCTTCCACAATGGAAACTTGAGCCCATTAGAAAAGAAAATATTTCAAAATGGAATGACATTAGTGGCAGGGAACAATGAAAGCAGCACAAAATTGCACAAGATTTCATATTCTGTGTTGTGATTCATAATAGCAAAAGCATCACCATCAGTGAAACCTTTGCCAGGACTCTTGAAACACAATGCTATTGCACCAGGCACTTTATTCACGCTGCATTTTTATCTCAAATCAAGTGATAAGAGGGATATACAAGAGAAGCGGAAGCGGGATGTTGCAATGAATTGCAGTGTAACCCTTATATAAAGAACGTTGCAATCGGTTGGTGCACATCTTCAGATGTTTTGCATTACAAGTTTAGAATCTGAAGTATTCTCTGGACGCAATAGTTGACAGCCAGTTTGTTGTGATTACAAACATAAACTGACAACAAAAATAAGTGAGCCTGGGTTAAAATTAATGGGCATTTTTCTGATATTTTAGACATTCAAAACAAGTAAAAGCTCGGACATGTTCCTTCATTGGGAAACTAATTTTGATACAATTTAATCAACGTAACAATTTTTGAAAAAGTTTTCCATAAATCACATTTTGCATTTATTAACATTGTTTGCAAGACAGACGGACAAATGTAACATATGCGCATATAAATATGTGTGTGGCATCGTTATGTCGAAAGAATAGCCGTTCTGATTATTCAAAACAAATGCAGTATGAACTGAACACATTAGCACGTCAAAACAAGAACACTTTGAAAATGACAAAATGTTGAACAAATGATAAGACACTGCATAAAAATAAAATTTTATACAACTTATACATGCACGTATTTATCTAGGTGCTTATATCTTCCCGACTTTTGCAAGTAGGGGCATCTACATAAAATGGCATTTTTGCTTTGTGCCGTTCTACTTTTCCTCCCAACATATTCCACCATCAAAACTTACATTTCTTTCTTTCTGCACGACTCCCCCTTCTGACAATGTAGTTTCTTTCAGTACCTTCATTAATCTCACATGAAAATTGAGAAGGAACATTTAGACTTGAAGTGGAGGAAGCGCAGAAATTATTGCAACCACACAAAAGACTTTGATACATGTGCAAGGAGCGGAACACAAAGCGAAGCTTGTGAACCGCCTCAATGATCTGTATATACATTATGAACACGAACAAGACATACGTTTTGTATGCAACCACTTTAAAACGCTTCAAGGCATTTTTGTATTCAGCGAGCGCTTTTTACATATGACAGGACTTGCGCCCGCATGTTTTAAAGGCACAGACAAATGTAAGCGGAGTAACATGTGGAAGCCGTACATTTGTATTATGACAAACGATTGAATAAGCATTCTTCTGGGAAAGTGGAAATGTAGGGAAATGTTGAAAGAATTTAAATGTACAAGTGCACACACACAATTTACGTAGTGCCGGGAAAAACTTGTCGTTTTTATGCACGCTACAATATACTAACATGTTCCAACTTTATTTCCATACGCTCTCTAGATACACCCACAAATGTACGAGTGCGGTGGATACATATAAACTCCGTACCTATACATAGGCATCCCCGCTTTTATACGCGGAGATGATGTTTTGTCGTAGTGATCTTGAAAGTAACAAATTGCTCTTCAAATAATAGCATTTCATCTCATCCCGTCTCTCGGTTTCTTCTTTCCCGGTGTTACGAGAAGAAGACGGAAGAAAATACTATTTTTCCCACACGAAAACGACAGGATATTTATGCACTCATGCATGTATTTTAGATGTTGGTAGTAAATAAAAAGAAACAAAGTTGTTTGGTGGTATAAAGCGTACACGTCGTCGGTGATGACGGCATACACTTATAATGTTGCAGCATTATCATCGCCATCATCATCATCGTCGTCGTCATTTCTGCTAGTACTCCATCCAGCTATAAGCTCGTCTGGTAGTGCCATCCACGGTGTAAAGAAACGTCGCCCATTTCAAACTGCCTTCCGTGTTTTTCTCCTGAAATGGTGATGCTTTCACTGGCACAGCAGAAAGAAAAAAACTTGTAAGCGAGAAAAGCAATATATTAAATAATACGCAGACAAGCAGCAAGTAAGGAAAACACAGTGGCGTTTTATGTTTCTTCTCTCACCAGCACGACCAACTTTTTGCCTGTCTTTGGATGAGGAAGAGAAGAAAGCATGACAATGGGAATTTTTTCTTTATGAAGGGTGTTTTGATCAGTGAAGCGGAAGATACAATAGCTTTTTAGCCCATCATCGGGAAAAAATGTTCTCATGATACGACTAATAATAGTAATAGGAATGCTAAAATGCATTCATTTATTCTGTGTTCGTAATGAAAATCTTTTTGTGTAATGCCCCATTGCTGTTGTTGAGGATAAAAATAAATTCACAGTTGGGATGCCAGCCAAAAAGTGTTGCTACATAGGTACTCTCCCTCGTTCAAACTAATGCCGCTTTCACGGGTACTGTAACACTTTCAGATTGATAACGGAAAAGAAAAGGGGGACACATTTTTTATGATTACAGGGTTGTAAATGCATGGGCAATCCAATTGGAAATTCCATTGTGTTCTTGATACGTTCGCGAACGTCTGATATTTTGTACGCTAAATGGAAGGAAATAAACTAGTTTTGATGTCTTGTGGTCATGCAAGAATTCCATTATATTTTCCTCCAAATAACAATAGGATGACCGGCTAAACATAAATTCAAAATTCGGACCCGCAGGTACCTGGGGTGAGAACCTGTCATACGACGACGACACAGGGAACATCCCCTTACATTTGCAAATACCTATAGTAACCAATACTTCTATTTGGCAGATACTTGCGAAAGAATAGAGGGAAGAAAGTGGGATGGGAGAAAGTCAACGTGCATAAAATATCTGGTGAGAGTTTCCCAAAAATATGCCTTTCAACAGCCCCCCAGTAGCAATCAATGGCACACGTTCGCACACAGTGGAAATCAGGGAAAGGCCAGGTGTGCCGGGAAAACTTATCTTCGTTAATATGCAACAAGAAAGTCCCTTTTCTTGTATCCATTAAAAGCTCTCGACCTTTTAAACTAACGAGAATCCTCTTGTACGATGCGATCATATTCTTTTATGGTATTGTCGAGAAAATATACTATTACTACTATACCTTTTGCCACACAGACACACAAGGTGCATTTTTTGATTACACAACACGCAAGATGAGAACAAATGTCTGTATGTGGGTAAAATGAAAATGGCTCGTTTTCTCGGACGGAGAAAGGGATTTATGGCGTAATCATACGTTGTGCATTCACGTCTAAAGAAAATATGAAAAAATTGCATGTGTTCTGAGTACTGAGTACTATAAATGTATACGTAGCATGATGCCCAAAAATACACACAAGTTAGCATAAGAGCGCGAGTGTGTGTGAGGTCTGCCTGCACATGTTGTTACACACACACGACGATGATGGTAAGGATACTACGATATTATTATTATTTTTTAACACTACAACATTTTTGCATCCTTCCTATTATCCTGTAGCGCTGTTTCCCATCCCCAACGAGTTTTTACAGCAGAATGCTACACTTTACCATTTTTTTGTTCCTACTTCACTCATCCATTTTTAGACCAAGAGTAAACAGTCATGAAGGTAGAGAGGTACGTACACAAGAATTGTTTAGTAGTGGCCTTTATACCTGGGTGCAGACAACGAGAATAGGGCATCCCAAATCCACAAATGAATTTCAAATCCGCTCATTCTAAGAATATTCATAAATCTTTCATCATCAGTCTCTCTTAGAGGCCATTGCAGTACTTCTGGGTCTTGTATGTTTGGATACTTTTCCTGCTGGTTTCCTCTCTCTCTCTCTCTCCCTCTCTCTCTCTCACTTTGCGTCTTTTTCGCTTCACCTCTCTCCGCACTTTCTCTCTCGGCCTTTTCTGAAGAACAGAAGAGTAAATCGTCCTTTTTTTGTTTTTCCCTGCCCACTCACATTTGCCCTAATAAAGGAAGACTACAGAGAAGAGGTAGGATTTGATTTTTTATGAAAAGCTAAGTCATAAGAATGGATTTGCTTTCACATTCAGAAGATATAGATGGGGGCACAGAAGGGAGACGCAGAATGCCACTTTCATCACGTCTTATAAGGTTCTTATCTTCTACCTTTCATTTAATTTTTTTTTCTCAGTTTTTCCATTACATACTTTTACTCTCCCAGCTATTTATTTGTTACATGACTTTTGGACTTTCACCAGTGTATCTCATCTTTTCCATCTACCTTTGTTTTCGCAGTAGACCAATTTTTAATCTATCTCTGCTCTGGCCAGTTGTTTTTTTTCTTCAATGTAATAGCAGTGGCATTTTTTTCTCTCTCTCGTGGATGAAATGAAATCAGCCTGAATCGTGGAAAATATTGAAAATTACTGAGAGAGTTGGAAGAATTGAAAATGAAAAGGGTAGCACCTGAGGACCTTTCGTTAGGAAATAATGCTTTTATTTGCTTTCCATTTATTCCACGATTGAGAAAGATCTTGGAAAGAAGTGGGGGAAACAAAAGCATAAAAAGCACGGCTGCACGCGCCATTTTCCTTTCCCATTCTTTTCAACAAAGAAGCTTGCAAAAAGTTGTGCAACATCATACAAAATGGCAGGACTGAACGAATAATATAACTCCTGTTTGCTGTCTATTTTTTATTCTTGTTGTGTAGCTATTATTATAATCATATCATGAGAAACAACTCCTTTTTTATTTGAAAGACGCTGTTACACTTTATACTGAAATATAAGTCACAGAATGCCCTTGTTGCTGCAATCCAACTCCGATTCTCTCGCCCACACCGCTACATCTTTCTATTTACTCGTTAGAAGTTACAAGGCTACGAAAACACACCAGCACAAACTTCTCGCAAAGCGAATGATATAATTTAATGTTGTTATATGGTCAACATGTCTGCCTAAATAACACCACTACTGTTTTCTACCACCACTGCACATGTTTATGTACTCCTAAAGTGAGATGCGGTTCTGTGGTTTCTTTGCTTCTTCGCTCTTCATGATCAAATTGTAGAAAAAAGCTTCGTCATCGTCGTCAATTTCGGTTCGGAGAAGTCTTCCATTCTTTTTATTATTATATTTTCAGCTAAATGGATATGACTGCGTGAGTGAGAGAGAGTATGTGTGTGTGTATGTGTTAGTAGTGTGTTTGTGGGCTCCTATCACTGGTGAACCCTTGTGATGTCGTTGCTGTTGCTGGTGCAATGGTGGTGTGGTTTGGTGTGATACGCGAAGCGATTCTAGAGAAAGGCTCATGTGATGTGATGTGATCCGGTGGTGTGTTTCTTCAAGTGGCAAGAATAAGAAGAGGAGACTTGGAAGAGAATCAGCAGAAGTTGTACACTTGGGACGCTTTGACACGTACTTCCCTTTTCTCTCGATTCTTTTCTTCGCCCATGCCAGTGACATTTCAAAGAGAAAATCTTTAACATCTGAAGGAAAGGCTTCAAAGATCAGAAGGCTTGAGAGAAGAAGAGAAGTTTAGAAAATCGAGCACATCCGCACAAAAGAAGGAGAGAGACGATATTATCATATCAAAAGGCCCCATGCATTCGGCAGTGTACACAACGTAAACACATTAAGTATGTGCATATGTCGGGGTTTTCGGTACGAGAAAAAGTATCGAACTACTAAACGTACCCCAACACACACACAAAACCCTAGCTCCTTCTCCCATCTCCAGATTTCAACTTTATAAAGCGACTTATCAACAATTCATTCTTTCTGCTCCAAATGATCCTTTTTAAAAGCAAGCCATGGAGAAAACTCAAAATGCTATTATTGTTTGTTATATCTCGCCAACAATCATCACTACCACTCCTAGAGCACCCCACCAGCAGCACGAGAATATCTATCCATGAGAAGAAAATCGGGAAATCAGAAAGGGATGGAGAGTGTGCCTATAGGTACATTTGTCCCTTTCAGCACCGTTTCAAAAGCAAAATTTCATTGTACACAAAAAGGATGATATTTTTGTCGATTCGGTTATCAGAAATTTACACGAGCTTACGCAATCGTTGAAAGATGGATTTCCTGCTAAAAGCCCCATGACCCGTTTCTTTTTGAAAAGGTGAATGAATGTTTCAAAAGAATGGAACAAACGATGATGACGATGATGATGATTACACATGGTAAACAGATGAATGGTAATGTGCGTATACAAAACTGTAACCAAAAATTGAAGAAACCGTTCTCCAAGAAGAGATTACGACAAATCTCCAAAATGGCTCAAAATAAGTGGACTATAACGAATATTGTAGATATGTATACCTATAAGTATCGACATGCTTATCGTCCGACCCTGATGATCATTCCACCGTAACCACATATGTGGTACTGGTTATATAACACCATATAGTATAACGTTGATAAAGTGAAGCATTGAATCACAAGTACCTCTCGGTTGGAAATTACATTGTAATTCATTCAATACGGTGTTTTCTTTGTTGGGCGACGACGTAAAGGTTCTTGTACTCTCGCCGGGGATATTTGGGGCTATACTAAATATTGACACACTATTATTATCTTCTCTTCACCGTCTACATCCTGCTTCCAGAAAATACAGGAGGAAAATCGCTGGAGTCTGACTATTTGGAGTTGGTGTACTGATTTTTCTGCGTATGTATCAACCACTGATTAAGCTGTGTGGGCGTGTGAATATGGAGAGAGGGATATACATACCGGAATCTAGAATCTGCTGAGTCGTTTGTGGTAGTTCTATTTTTGTAGTTCTTTGAGGTTGAAATAATTCCCGGTTGTTGTCCAATTTTGCCATTACTCGGACGGTTGAACACTAACGAGAATAAAACGCTATTTTAGCTAAATTTTTATTTCATGTAAAGTTAAAATAATGGGCTGATGCGAACCGCGTAGTTGAAATGATTTTGGAGAGGTGGTTTGGTGTACCTCTTCTCTCTCTCTCCCTTTAATATTTAACGATTCAATTCCTTGTACCATTTAAGGGAAATCGGTAGTTGGAGAGCCGTTGGAGCCATAATCACTGGGGTAGAAACTCCCACATGTGCCATTTCATGCTGTGTGGCGGTGAGAAAGGTGAGCAAAACTACGCTTTTGACAGGGAACTTGTGGTTGCGTCAAAAACTTTCCACACGGTCATGTATGTACGAGATGTACTTCTTGTACACCGTGGGATTTGGGCCGAACCTCGCACCTTGAGATTCTTTTCCCCGTTCGGAAACCACACCTATCTATATTTTCTTCCGAGGAGCAGTTTCACCTTGTGTTAAGGACTATATTTAAATGAAGTAAACTTTTAAAAGAAGCCTGGAACTGATTTAAAACTATGCCGCCACATAATTTGTTCACGAAAGTGGGACATGCACAAATTTTAAACGGAGACAAAGTTTATAGCAGTAGGAGGTTACACCATTAGCGACACTTTCCTGTTTACCTATTCAGAGTAGCTACAGAATCGCTCCAGAAAAGACCTTTTGCGCTTCCTGTTTCAGATAAGTCATCAAGGACACTTGAACTGATTGATTTCTTCTGTTTTCAGTAAAAGAAGTACCTTTCGTCGGTAATGGATTAAAAAAAGATGAATCGCGCAGACAAAACAGTTTTAATGAAATGAAATGCTTCAACTCTACTGTACTTTTAATTTGCCGTTAAAAGCACTTTAGAGAGCAGCTTCAAATTAAAAGAGCCGTTAGCAGACAACTTACTTGCATATCTTTTACACGTAAGCAATGATGTTGTTGCGTTTCAATTTTTTTCGGCGTTGGAATCCACCACCAAAGACAGTAGAAACTGTAGGAAGAGTCATGAATAAATGCATAAAGACGATGGAGTAACCACTTTCCATACTCGAGCCATTACGTTTATATCCATTTGGATAACAATAATAATAAGCATGGTTGATATAACCATAAAAATGATGGGACTTGAAAGGGGCATGTCAGCATCATCATTTTGAACCACTGATAGCGCATATTTACTGTCCTGCTGAAATGAAAATCCCATGAAAATGGCAAAGGCAAAGCCGTGTACGTGACGAAGCAAAGAAGCAAAAAAAAACAATTGGCAGCAAGTCTCATAAGCTCTGCCAAAAGCACACAATAATGAAGCAGTCAAGCAGAGCTTAGCAGATATATTGGAACAAGCAGAAGACGAGCAAGCAAGAAAAAAAAGAGAAACAGAGAAAAGGATTTTTCCATACGTATTTCATCGATTTTGGGTGTCATCTTCAGTGTGACAGCAATCAGAACAAACGCAGCAAAAAAAATCAGTCCAGTTGCAGTTGCTACAATATAGGCTATCCTTTTATTCTCCGCTGTCTCTTCTTCATGGACGGGTCTCCTGTGAAAAACATTCAATAAAAGAAAATGAGACTTTTGAACGGTGTCGTTGAGAGATTGGCTAAAAAGTTAAGTTTGCTGCTTGCGCTGCCATTTGCTAAATATTACATTTCCTTCGTAAAAGCTTTACTGTGTGTTTACTACTTCACATTTTAACATCTACACACTATGCCAAAGAGAGAGAGAGAGAATGAGAGAGAGCGTCACACTTATTTTGTCAACAATGGATTCAGCCCAGTCAGTAGCAGAAAACCCCATGCAAGTGAGCACGTCGTTTCGCCAAAAAACGCCATGTTCTCTCTCTCACACACACAGGCATCACAACGTAAAAAGAAAGGGAGTGAACGGCAGCAAGCAAAATAGTAGACACCAAATATTTTTTGCTGTCACAGCCCTTTGCTTGTGCCAATACCTTGAGCAATCATGGCTGCCTGCCTATTACTACCGTTACAGGGTTTACAGAAAGCGAGAAAGAAAGAGTTGGAGCGTCCCTTCTTCGTTTTTCCAGGGAAAGACTCACAGTGTCAAATCTATTGTTCTCCTTTCTCTCTCTCCTCTCTCCTCTCTCCCTCTCTCGCTTTCGGTTCTTTACCAGGGACATTATTGCGTAAAAAGGTTTTACTACAAAAGTGTACAGATTTATAGGCTGCTTAACAGCATGACTAACAGCGCTCCAATGGTGGAAGTAGTGGAGCCTTTTCCATAACAAAACAATTCCCTTTCTTATGATTTACGGTCACACATTTGTTTGTATTAGCGAAGCACATTGAAAAAGCCATTCCATTGATTACGAGCTCCAGAGGAGGGAATCATTAATCCATTTCCCTATTTGCTCTAATGAAAGAATATAAGCTTCCTCTCCAAATAACGCTGATGGAGAATCTCTTTCTCCTCTTCCCTCTTCCGCATACACATACATACTTAAACACAGACTCACACACGTTACTCTCTCCTCTCTCTCTCTCTCGTTTGGTCCAGGCAACCAGCAAGTAGGAGTGCACACACGTAAGTACAAGTATTTATATTCCACTCTTTTGCCCTCTATCCAATATTATTCCCATTGGTACCAAAACAACGTTTTCTGCTCACTAGTTTTCTGTTTGTACAGGAAAAAATACTCAAGTTTTCTACTCTCCTCTTCCTCCTTGTCTCCCTATAACGTTTGTGTGTGTGTGTGCTCCCTTTTCAATGATCAACTTGACTAAATAAAAAACGAATGCACATTCAGAAAATAAATATTTTGTGACCTATACACTGCTACACAATGCGCCAGCTTCCCCAAGATTTTATAAGCTTCTTTCCCTAGTGTTTGCATGATTAAGACCACTGCCACTACGTTTTGTGTAGCAGACTACATCAAGAAATGTAATAGACAGCGATCAACTTTCTATTTGGAGAGAGTTTTTGCCTGCGTTCAATTTTTGGGAGCTTGTTCTCGACACATACATGCTACACGTGTCTAAGTGAGAGTACTCTCACAGCAGAAAAATATGCAAAATTCCGTAATGGTTAAAGGGATTTGTAAGCTCTATAAGGATTCAAACGTGCCTCCCTGTGATAATAATGACGTACGTTGACAAAACGATTGCAAGCGGTAAAAAGAGCCACCATTCACTCTCTAACCAAAAAAACCTAGAGAGCTGCCGGCTGAATCCCTGTGACTACTGCAAAGTGGTAACACATTTTTTTTTACCTTATTGGTCTTTCTCATTTTGGGTAGACATTTTAGCTTACCAAATCAGCAATTCACTGTTTCTCGCTACCCGTATAGTCAGGTCATTACAGCCTTACAGTAGCGCACATTCATACATTGAATCAACATGGTTTATAGGGCTGCTGCTGGTATGGAATGTTACTAACTACAATGCTGCATGTGTGCACCTATAGCTAGTCCGCTTGAAATTAAATTTACAGGAACCGGAAGATTCATAGATTTTGCTAATGAGAGTCGTACATGGAGCTAGTAATAAATGTAAGCCTTTCTCTGCAACGCGCTGTTATTATGCTTTTACATTAAAGGCAGACCGCCAGCCGCAGAATTATTAAGTATGAACCCTGGCATGTATCGTTAGACTTTGCTGTTGCTCCCCCACACCACACACAGGAAGATTGCTGCACCGTCTCTCTGTACGTATAGACTGATGATGGGGAGAGACTATTGTGGTTCTCATTTATTCCCGCTACTTTCATGAAAAATAGAAAATCTCTAGTGTATGCGAGCAAATACGATTTTACATTTTTTATCGTTGATTATTTCAAGGAAACACTCCCCCATTTTGGGAGGAAATCAGGCAGATTAATTTAGTCAGACTTATTAATTCAATAAATCAGCACCACTGTTTCCCCTGTTGTAATAATAACAAGGCGGTGGTGGAACACAATGAATTAATTCGGGTGCACACTACGGGGTTTTCATCTCCGGTCTTTCTTCCCAATGTGGGCCGACATGATATATATTCCCGTTCCATTTTCCAATCAGTTTGGTAGAATGTGCTACTAAAAATTATCAGAGTGCGTCAAGACTTTGCGAAACAGATTAGATTTGGGTCGGAGTCTATATGTGGAGCGAAAAAAGCCGATTGTCATTGCCGTGTTACCACCCATTTAGCCGCTAATGTCTTCACGGTTGCCTACATTTACAAATGGCAAATTCCAAAACACTCAAACAATGCATTAATCACATCAACTTGAAGCGCACATCGTATTCCTATTGAAACTTTTAATAAGCTCTTGTACGAATGTACAAAGAGATCTTGCAAATTGTAGTAGAGTGTGTATGTATCGAACTATGCGACTAGAAACCTTATCTCGGCGAAAATTTCGAATAAAATTACTCTCACGCTCTCGTCTTTTCCTCTCTGATTTTATCACGTATCCCCTCGGAGTATCTGATAGATATTAGTTAATACTTCTGCCTGCTAACTACGCCTTGACTGCTGAACTGAAAGTGATAAGGACGAAATGAAACGAGAGAAGTTATTTTCACTTTCTCGAAACGGATCTAAATCCGGCTAAATTAGTCTCTTGCCTCCGATCCTTTAACACGTATTTCATTTTACGTCCAGTCTTCCCAATCCCACGATATTAACTCTTCCTCAAAACTTTACTGCATCTGCGGGATCTCAAATTGTAATTAAATTTTGAGGATACCCCATCCATTCAACAGATTTACTAACTTCCACTTCCAACAAACGCTCTTTTCTCTTATAGCAGGGCATATTAATATTTTTTAGTTCACGTTGAGAGCGTATTATAGACACGTAAGTAAGCATGTGAAAAGCCATATTGCTCGTAGGCGTTTTAATATGCCCGACAAAAAAGTCTTCCAAAGTTTTTTTTTCGTCTCGTACAGATAAAAGGGAAAATTCATCGTCCTCTCGTTTCCTATTGAAATATTTACTCTGTGAAACCCGCTTATGTGGAGGTACACGTGGCATATGATGAAAAACAAAAATCTCTGTGATGTTGAATACCGCTACATAAAAAATTGCTGGAAATCAAAACTTATAGTGGCACACCGACTGCGTTCCCTTTGGAAATGCTTTCGTTTTCTTTAAAAACAACTTTTCTCGAGAAAGTTTAATTGAGAATGACACAGCGGTAAAAGTTGTTTGTGCTGTTTGAAGCTACTACTATTACTTCTATTCAGTTCATTCAAAAGCTCTTACTAGAGCGAGGCTGTATGTAACTTTCTCTCCTGTGCAGCACTGAATTCGTCCCAGCTTTTTCCTAATGTAATCATCAAACTCACACAAAATGTCCAAATACAGTCCCGAAATTGGAGAAGAAATGTGTGTGAAATAATAACGAAGACGAAGAAAAAATGAGAAAGGAATGGAGGGCGGAAGGCAAATTTTAGGTGTGGAAAGGGCAGAATCCCAACCAACCGTAACTGGGAATCCCTACTTTGTATATACATTCATATGAAGTAGATCCAAAAGTGTTTGTGCCGTTTCATCGAGTCCAGCCTGTAAATTTACTGAAATGGCGTCTTCCGCACCTCGTAAAGAAGGGTCGAAGGAACTGCCAGAGTTCCTACAATTTTTATGGTGCTGAAAGATCGCTTTCAGCCATAAAAATAGTACCACTATCCAAATAAGAGAAAGCTACACCTTGATAATAACCAAGTGACAGTTTTTTTACCAGATCCGGCAAGTTACAGGAAAAATGTATGTGTTGCAAATCTGCTTGATCCATCTGCTTCCCCGTGGCAGATACGCGTGTGATATTATGTATATCAAGTACCGCGTCATGTGGTGAGTTGGGTGAACATGCATCTCTCTTTTCCCAATATGAAATTGTTTTTTAAACCAAACCTCCGGAATAGCTTACGTGACCAAGAAGTAGTTTTCATGATTAATGGGCACAGCACTCTCAGCAGGGAAACGCGCCCACGATTTCGAATGTATTGGCAAGCCAGGTTGGAAAACAACGTACAAACTCGTTGTGTGTTTTTTTCGCCCTTCTGGCACTGAGAGTTACATATTACCGGGGGATGTAACGAAATATATTCGCATGTCAACCTGCGGAGGACGCCAGGCTGTACAAGTAGAAATCCACTTTTTATTCCCACCGAGAGAAAGAGACTATTCATAGAGTGAGTTATTGATTTAGAAAGGGAAATTGAGCATTCCATCTTCATTCAGTCGTTGAATTATTATACAACCTTTTATCATACGTGGTGTATTGTGCATTCCGGGGGAAAAGAGAAAGTCGTCGAGGTAATGGCACTGGGATATGCACATGGAATATGTATGTGTGCAATGTGTGCCTGCCTCCTGTTTTGTATCTCTTTTTTCTCCCCAATAGTTTTTGTCTTTGACGATCTATCACGTCCTCTCTATCTGCTATTTGTGGACGTGTCTATATACGAGCGGATATCATGAATGCAAAATGCAAAGTGCTTGTGCTGCTTCCTGTAGATCCACCACGTCCTTGTTTTACATTATGTGGCCAAAGACGTTCTATCTAAATAGAGAGATGGAACAAAAAATGAAGCCATTTCACCTCCGCCGTGTGGACCTCCCACAGAAAGCGGTCGCGTATTCACTTGTGTACCGACTGAGGGTGATAGTCAGAGAATTATGAAAATGTGTGTAGTGATGATTAGTCATGTATGCATCGTGTTATGGGCCTGACAAGCATGCTTATTATCATAGTTTGTTATGCAAAAATATTAACGTTACTTGTGTTTAGTAAGCGGCGCACTCTGCGTCGAGTAACTCTCCGACGCGGGCATTACAACAGCATAATACATGAAATGGGATGTGGCAGACGAGCACACACACACAGACACAAACACATACACACGCTTGTTTAGCAAGTACATGAATATTGCGAAGTAGAGAAATAACTTGAGTCGAAATGGATACGAAAATAATGATCACCAAGCCTCCGGAGAAAGCCACTACAGAGACTCTCCTGAAGCTGGGAAAATTTTTGTGCTCGGCTATTACTACTACCAGGAACAAAACACGGCGCAGATAGCTAGGAAGGATGTTGGGTCTTGGTTCTCTTCTGGATAGATTATTATGGAACGGACAAGTTAAAGTGAATCCACTTTGTTGTCTTCTTTTACGTGTAGAGATCATTGGCAGAGAAAAAGCGGAAAGAAGACAAGAAGAAACCTTTTGTCGGGGAGTTTCTCTCTGTTGTAGTAACTTTGGCTAATATACATTTCACGGGGTGTTCCAGATGATGATGATGCTTTATTTTTCCTCCTTTGCCATTGTGCATCCCAGTTTGTGGGTGCCTTTGTGTTGCACCAGCTTCTAAATGAATATTAGGCGCTCGGCTCGTCTCTCAAAACAAAGGAGGGAAAATGACGGGAAAGACGAAAAAGTAGCATCATTTCCCACAGTTTTTATGAGCTTTAATGAAAAACTCAAATGGCATCCTATAGGTAGCACAGAGTAACGAGTTTAAATTTGAAGTTTACTTTGGTGGCGTAATATTATGTAAATTATTTTAGATCATGCATAAAGAAAAAATATAGTTTCGATTCAGTTTTATATTCTTCGTCCTTCCAGCTCTCTTTTTTAGCGGCGGCAAAAGTAACTTTGTAGATTTTTTACTCGTGTTTAGAGCACTTTGGGACGGATACAGAATGCTTATTTGGTCTATCGGTGTTGGTGCGTAAACAAAACATGTTTCCCGTTCCTTCTGGTTGAAACGATACGATAAAGCAGTTACACATTTATGAAGGGAGATGATGATGATGATGACAAAAGTAAAATAGAAGGGGAACTCGGAGAATATTGATACAAAAAAGTGTGGATAGATATGACCCGCTACTGCTGCTGGAAGGAAGAAGATAATAGTGACGCGGTTGTTGCGAAGGAGCAAAAGTTGTAAACCCAAACATAGAAAAAAAGGATGTATACGTACTTATTTGTAGTTTGTATGTAGTTGGAGACCATATATAAATTTGCTAGACTTGGCATAAGCACCAGAGCAAGAAGCACACTAGCAACACGAAGGAAATACATAAAAAAAGTAGAAAATAGAAAAGAGAAATGCATGACGGAGGTCTGCTGCTTGGCTGGAGACATAATCGTGGGAATAATAATATTCAACTACAACAAGCTACTTTGCTCTCTCTCTCTCTCCTCTCTTTTTCTCTTTCCCTCTTCCGTTTACAAGTACTTGTACCCACATGAGAAATACAGACATGCTTTCACCCACATTGAAAAATATTCAAACTGTTTATGCTCCTTCCTATGTATAGATACTTTCTCTGTATCCGTTATCCTTTCTCCTCTTTTTTCTTCACTTTTATATCCTACAAAAACACTCATAGTTTCTCATAAAATCCATGTGTCCTGGCCTGGCTGACTGGTTATAGGATGGACTGGCTCCTTTTCACTCTCAGTTCATAAACTCCCTTAAATTCCTATCGGAGTCGAAATAAAGTACTACATTACATACCTACGAAACATGTGCAACAGAAAACGGAAGAGAGACAGAGAAAGCTGCTGCTTGCTCCTCCAGGAGCTCCAGCTTTTGTACTTTTTTTTCTTTCCTAAACTCTCCTAGTCCTGACTCTAGGTGTATATATATATATATATATATATACAGATATATGCATTGCACACAGACTTTGAAACAACAAACAGGCATCTTTTACTGACTACCGACATGTAAAAGAGAGGGAGGGAGATGAACAACATATAGTACAGCTTTAATACTGTTGCTTCTGTCTGTTGTTCTTTTTTTCTACCCGGACCAGAGAGATCTTGGTGTACAATGCTTACCATAAGCTATATTATGGGAGATTATTTTGAAGCCACTAGGTAATGTTTGCAACGTACTAGTAAAGTAGCATGTTATTTTCTCTAAGTTGATTTCGTTTTGGCTTTTTGCCCCTTTTACTTCTATAACAATACACTTTTTACTGTTGTTGTTGTTGTTGTGACTTTGTGAGTGTACGAGGACTTTCTATCTGTTTTTTTTTCTCGTTGCTCCAGCCTCCCCTGAAAAATGCATTGATGGATCAGCAATGCATATCTAGACAAATGCAGACAAAAACCAGGAAAATGTATTAAACCTATAGGCTCTAGACAAAGAATTGGTTTTACTTTACTATCAGTATTTCTTGCAATCCATTATTTATGCAGAGGATAATAGACGTGTATGTGTGTGTGTGTGCCTGTCAAGTTGTAGTAGGAACCGTTGTGAGTATAACAGACAGTGTGAACATGCTGCCATTTTCATCTCTCCTAATTTGCAGCAATATTCAGCTCGTCTCCCTTTTTCCAAATGTAATAGACAGCACACTCCGTCGATCCTTCCACTGTGTTAACGCCGACGAAACCAGAAACCACTGTCTGTGATGGGATGAGTCGAAAAACATGTTTCTATTTTTTACGTCTACTCCACGAGAACGTTTCGTTACCAGTCAATAATGTTCAGACTAGCATACCGAACCATTCCCTCATATTAAAATTGTCATGATTGTCGTGTCCCATTTTAATTCTATTAAATTATACTAACTTGTTTTTTTATATTTTTAGTAGAAGATCAGCTAGTCTCGTTAACATTAGAGTACAAAATATTTAATGCTTATCATCTACTTTTAATGAATAAAGTGTTAGTATCAATGCTCCTCGCCCTCATTATGGCGTAATGTTATCCTTAATTTCATTGAATGTTGCCCAATCATTATGTGCAAATGCTTCATGCTTATGCCAAGAGTTCCATTACAGAGAGGCAATGCGACAATTTAAATTGTTACGTAATGACAATTGTTACAACGATTACTTTCTCTTTAGCGCTTTTAAACAGAGAAAGAGCAAAATTTCTTTGCATCACAGCAGTTATAGGAGAGTTTTGTTTGTGGGTTGTCAGTCAGAACCGTCAGAACTGTGTTGGGAAATACTCAGATATTTGATGGAGACAACATGGAAAAACAGACTTTGATAAAAAATACTTTTTACTTTGTCAATTACATTCTATTTATTCTCCGCTGACGTGTCTTTGAATGTTATTTGTGCAATGCCTTCTAAATTGTATGGGCTTTTCAAAAATATCAAGTGTTAAAAACTTGTTTTAATACGCAGAAGTTACGCTCCCCATTAAAATTCAAAAACTCTAATTGACCACATCTTCAAACGCTCAAACTTCACAGCAGCAGACTGATTATATGGTATAGTGCATATGTGCTAACATTCGTAGCCGGAGCACATGTACATACGACGTCGAAATGTATAATTTTCTAAATACTCGAAAGGATAAAGTTGAGTATAGAAAAAGATAAATATTAGAATTATACCATTTTATGCTCAACTAAGTATGTAGATTTGCTTCGTTTTCTTTTTCTTGCAACATCACTCTTCCCCGCTCTTTGTGCCTTAACATGTCCTCTCACCCCGCTGTTTTCTACGTTTTGATTTACGATGCGCATTCAGTTGGTCTTCTTCTAACTACTGTCCATATTACGAGATGCTGCCGCGTGCAGAGAAAAAGAGATAGTATATTTTTGAATTTCTGAGCAGTTGGTCCTGTCATACGAGAGAAAGAATTAACGGTCTTTTATCATAAATTCGGAGAATGGGAACTATTTTCTCATTCCGAGAAACAATTGTCTGTGTGCTTGTAAGGATTTGCATAATGTAACGACTTTGCAATAGAAAATATGCTCTGAAAATGCGTATATGGATATCCGGGGTGTATCATCTTGCATTAACGTCACGACAAAAAAAATCGACAAAAGAGAGTCGACGAGGAGAATGGAAAATGGAGATGGCGAAATATCCTTGAAATGGCGGGAATATGTATATGAAATAAAGTTGAAAAGTCCGCACATCACATTTACTTCAGGGATAAAAGTTTATTTTGTAAGTCGCTTCAACTTAAAATGCGCCATTGTACAGACTCCTCTTGTTAAAACGACCCAAACTCTCTCTCTCTCTCTCTCTCTCTCTCTCTCTGTATAGCATTCGCAAATAAAGAGGAATGGATAATCCACCGAAATCATTGAATACCAGAAGAGTTTATGTAGAGATGCGAAAGCGGAAATTTTTATTTTTTTCTTCGTTTCGTAATCATCAGAGTCATGGTGTAACATTTTTGACATGTGAAAATGTTGAAGAATAACTTTTTGTTAAGAAAAGGAAAATGAAAGAAAAGAAAAGGGACCTGAGGGAATATCAACGAGTAGCAGTCAGAAAATGTGCAGAGATAGAAAATGCCCGCCATGTCACCATAAATGAGTCACTTGTATAGAAGTACATATACATTCATTCTAATATGTATTTCCTATTCCGTTTAGATTTAGTGCCAAAACCCGATACCTCCAGATAATGTGTATATATTCCTCTTATCAAATTGTGAGTTTAATATTGACTGGGTAGGTAGATATACCGCGTGTAATATGTACAACATATTATAAACTGATGTATATGTACATAAATGAAACTGAATCGCGATCTTAAGACGGAGCAGTATTATCATTGTATCGTTTATCTACTTTCCGACCGAGCGAATGAATGACTGAGAAAAGGAAGTTCCATCAATTCAGAAACTTTGCCTAGTTTTCTGGCTTTTCTTGTTCGTCTCTGCACCTAACACACACTATTCATTCGTACAAACTCCCACTGCTGCTACTGCAGCAAGTTGTGTTAGTTGAAAGGACAAAAGGAAATCTGTATAAAATGGGGCTGGCAGGAAGCAAGCTCTAGCTCCACGTGTGTGTGTAGAAAGGCGTCCACACCGTTTTCCGTCTGAAAGGCACAACCCTGCAAGAGAGAAAGAGAACGAACAACAACCACCACTGCATAACGCTTACTTCCTTAGTAAATTGTCGAAGACAACGACAAAGACGACACAGCAGCGGTGCTGGGTCCAAGATGAATATATACATTTTTAGATATGAGGGGCGTACTTAATGGCACCTTCAAGAACATAAACTTTATCTGGGATTCACGGAAGGATCTGCCATTCATTCATTTTTTTACATACTATGAATGTGCCTAAACTAGGGAAAAACCTGAATGCTATAAAAATTTACAGATGGGGACATGGGGAGATATGTATAATATGTCTGTACTTTTTGGGTTTGCTGGCGGGCTAAATGTCGTCTCGTGCGTAAGCCTTTTTTCCAGCTACGCCTACGACATTCGCTTTTCCAGTAGCGTCCCATAACAATAATAGTAATACTATTACGATGCGACACTTAAAAGTATAGATGCGATGACTATCACCACTTCCGATCATTCTCCCCATTAAGAATAGGGCGCGGAGAGACAGAAAGGATTTTATGATCCTACAAACCAAAGACAATGAATTTTAACATCCGCAACCATTCGCCAAAGTTGTGTATGTCATCACACCACACAAACCATAAACAGGCAGGCGAGGTACACAACGGCACGGCGTTGTCACCAGCCATTTTACTTATAACTAATGCCTCCTACCATACTTTATTCCTGTCCCTTTCACCTCTCCCAAATTTAACTTGGCATTTCTCCGTCTCAGCACTTTTCCACAGAATTAAATTCGTACATGGAGACATGGTGAAGTTGCGGGAACGAGGAGAAAAAAAATGGTGAAAAGTGGTTGACGCTGATGATCTCTATGAAACTCAAGATGAAATGGAAAAATATGGGTATGCAGGAATACCGTTGATCATCCGGTTTCAAAGTATACACACACACACACGATACGTTTGTGTGACTACCGATGCCTGCGAGAAGAAGGGCATACACCATGTATTATATACAGAATGTATGTGATTATGTGATATTGCCAAAATGAGAAAGTGACTTATACGAGAAAAAATACAGTTGATGTTTTCTTTCATTTTGGTCATATAGAGTATAACTGTCAACCATGCGAGTTGACAATCGATATACCAAAACGTCTTTCTACGTGGACTTGAATGAAGTCTTGGTCTGGTGTGTTATTACGGGAATGTGCTTTAGAACTAAAAAGAAATCATGGTAAGCTGTGCCTTCTTTCTGCGGTATGCGTATAAAAGGGAGATTGAAAATATAAGTTTTGGTGTGTATGTATAGAAGAGTGTGTTCATTCTTCTGTCAAAATGACTTTGCCGACTTTGGGACAGATGCTCGTTTGCATATTTAACGAATGGAAAGCAAGATTGCAGTTTTTACTCAATTACCGAGACAGAATAAGGAAAAGCTTCTAGCGGAGAAATATTCATCTGGCTTTTTCACAGTTGGAAAAATTAGAGTGGAAAAGAAAACGGGAGAAGCAGGACAACCATATTTCTGGAAGCGGGCTGGAATGCCTGAGTGAATCATTCTAATAATATCCATAAAATGTAATGTTGTAGCTTTGCAGTACAATTAAGGGAGTTGGAAATGCTCGCTTATGGGCTACAAACTGTGAAAGTGAGATAAATGGGAGCAGGCTGCATACATAATTGCGGTGATAATTGTGAAAGCGGAAAAAGTAAATACATAAATAAACTGACAACAGCTCTTTCTAGGTAATGATTAGAGTTTCATGGTCTAAGAATTGCTATTTTTTGTAGGAAAAGTAAACGAAGAAATATTCATAAATACCGTCACAAAGGTATGTCATTTCATACCGGAAATTACTTCACCAACTTTGATCGTATCTTTTGTGGAAAAACTACCCGAAAGTTGTAGGAAATTACAAACGAAATGTCAATTAGCAGAATATATGTGTAACTCAGCGTGCCAGGGTTGTTATTTTTTGAGAAATTCCATTTCCTAGAAGTATATTATCATTTCTCTTGCAAAATTAAACGTTTTATACTCTGAGGATCTGACTATTTATGTACAGCTTATACCTAAAGTACCGGTCTATTTACGGAATAGCAAAAAAAACATTTGAAATTAGGACGAAGCAGCATTCGCGTTCCAATTGTTTATTTATTTATCTGTTTACCGTATTTTCAAATGTATTCATTTTTGTGAGATACAATGTACTCTATGAGCACTGCTTTTGTCATTTTGATCAACAAATACACTGGAACTTTTGTGACATTCTAAAAAGAATTATGCAATTTTATTATACAACTGCTTGGCAAGCGTAACTGCTTTGAGGCATCACTTTTGTAGGATCACCTACGTAGTGCAGTGGTGAAAGTCTGGTTCTGAAGCATGTCTAAAATCGCAAAATCACTTTCTCGCTTTGATGCTCATGCAGATCAATTTCAGCCTTTTATAAGTCTACAAGTACGCTGTGTGTGTATCTGTAAAGTTTTACTTCCCATTGTGCAAATAATATTTGATACAATGTACCTTCAAGTGGGGGAAATACACATTTAAAGGTACTTTGTTTCCAACTTTCTTTAAATTCAATTACTTTTTTTCTGATGTACGTTAGTAGAAAAATGACATTTTAGAAAGCTGCCTTCCTTGTCTTATTTCAATCTCCCCCCGCACAGCCTAACAAACTCACGAGAAACCGAGTCAGTATAAAAAAANCATTTTAGAAAGCTGCCTTCCTTGTCTTATTTCAATCTCCCCCCGCACAGCCTAACAAACTCACGAGAAACCGAGTCAGTATAAAAAAAGAAAGTGTGTGTAACATAATTTTAAATCAAAGAAAAGAAACACTACGAGCTATGCCTGTGGAAAAAGGTGGAGAAACTACAGGGTTCTACAATAGGCCGTCTATAAAGAGAGAAAAGAAGAGAGAAAAATCCACGATGTTCATAGTCACACACACACACGTAGTATATCCCCGTCATAAATGTTCTTTCTTGTACATAGGCAACCACAAACGAAACTGCACGATAATGTTGTTGTTGTACTCTACAATGTGAAAAGTAATGTTAGCAAATTTGGTGATCGCTTCCAGCTCACTATGAACTGGCTCTCTAAACAATTCACAGATCCGACCGAATTATTGCTTGGCTCACTGCTTCCCTTCACTACCACCTCCGCCACCGCCACAGCAACGAGCTCCGGTTTTGCAGCGGAAATGTACATGTTTTATCTGAAAATGACGACGATGATGATGATGATAACGATGAGGATGAGGGAAAGGAGAGAAAGTAAATCCGACCTTCGATAGAAAAAGCGAATAATATAAATATGTTGAGTACGTGCAAAAGCAGGTATTTACTACACGCTGAGAAAGCAAACCACTGCCAGGCTTACACACATAGACCACACACACAAACACATGAACTACTTGAAATGACTGCGAGAGAAACTGAAGCCAAGAAGAGCCAAGTTCTAAGCCAAAAGCAGGTAGGAAGGAGGGTACTCTTATAAATTATGTGCACTGAACAACCAGATGCACGGTTGTACTACATATTTCAGAACCTATTAGCTACGACCCATACCAAAAAAATGTAGTTTGTCTGGTAGGCACACAATACGAGAATGTATGTTGTTAGATGTTAGCTGTAGAGCATTATCATGGCATATTTAGGTACTAATATATGGTGTATCGCGTATGTTACTTTACCCATCCAGTTTTTTCTTCATCTCTGTCTTTCTTTTTTTCTCTGTACTTTCTCCTCACTGGTGAAATATAGCCGCTGGCAATGCAATAAGGAGAAATCCAGTCGTTTTTTTTTTCAAAGTAATTTTCCAAGAAATCTGTAAGAGCAGCAGCAACAGCAGAAGGAGCAGATGGGATGCAGGCCCTACTCACTCCTCCAGTCTGACAAGAAAGAACATGCAGCTTGGAGTGGAGTACGCGATCCAAAGTATGTTACATTAGTGTGTGTGGAGTATGAAAGTAATAATAGCCGAAACTGATCTGAGAAAACAAAGTGACTCTCCCTTTATACTTATTGTTAGTCCACCAAGGCACAACTTGAGTTGGTACGTGGGGAGTAAATGTACCTCGGCAGCAGCAGCAGCAAACTCACTCAACGTCTATTACGTACACTTATAGATTTTTTATTATCTCTCAAGAATGGGTTGCGTCTAAGTCAAACGCACATATCAACTTGTCATATCCGTGAAACAAATATCGTGCTTTCTTATCGAATTCCATGGAAGAACGTAACATATTACACGATATGCATCGCGCGGAAATAAATTTGCTCTGTCTTGTCAAGTAAAACAGCAAAAAAAAGTTTCCCTCCAGATCAGATGATGGCTGAGAGCTTAGCCCAGTACGCCAAAAAGTTTTTCGATGATGCAGCGCAAATCGCTATGGGCTCGCAAAAACATTTTTCTTTCCACTTTCATAAAAAGCAATAAGCAGGGATATCTAATAATAGACCTTGGTCCGATAGCTGCTTTCATCTTTTAAGACGGACTAATAATAGTAGAGAACATGTCTACATGAGGAGAAAACGCATCCATTCACAGAGAAAGTTGGAGCACGGCACAAGTGCACATTTCCAGTTAAATGTTAACATGATAAGAGAGAAAGGGAATCGAGTTTCAGCTGGTGAGATGCTATTCAGTTCTTTGATTTGCTTTTTTGAACGATGAAACGCATTGATGAGAGAATGAGATGAAACCTCATTTTTTTGCAACTTTCATTTCAGAATTAATAACCGCTCCCTCCCTGCCTGCCCACCTATCTGTTGGATTAAAAGTTTTTTTTGAGACGAAACTATATTAGATTTCTTTCTTCATTCGATTGTGAAAATAAAGCATTTTTATGAGTGCGGACTCATCCGGAGATGAAATTACAAACTACGTCTTCGGTGTAGATTTTAAACTCTATCAATATCGATAACAGGGAAAAAAAGTGGGAAAACACGTAGGCACACCAGTCTTTTGTTTTCTTCTACAAGCGACATCAAAGAAAATTGAGAAGGATGAAATCCTATCTTCAATTTATTTTTGAAATGAAGCACACTACATCATACATAATAATATTAAACGAAGCAGAACAGTTCACTCTCACTTATAGAGGATGCCGAATGTACTGCTATCCCCCCACTGCCACCACCATTACCACCAGCAGCAGCCCCACCAACCTCAGACTTTATACGGCTCACTCTTCTCATCTGATCAATTTCCTTTTCTCTTGCCAACTGTCAGCGGTGATACGAGGAAACCAAGTGAGAATGAAGGAACATGTGTGCACGCCAAAAATATTTTTTGGGTATAATAACAATACACGTGTAGGTAATATAACTCCATCACATCATGTGCCTCCGTATGACGGTGTGTAAAGGGAGTTATGACTTGGGCAACACTCCTACTCCGCCCTGAAGAAGACAGACGGATCGAGACCAGCAACACTGAAGGGGACACACACTCCAAAAGTGTGTGATACCCAATGTCGCAATGTACTCCCCAACTTTCCCTGTCTTGAACACACACACACCATACTTTTTTATTACTTTCGTTTTGCCAGATATTGAGATCTCCCTTTCTCCCCGTCCTGCCTGATGGAGAAAGAAACGAACCGGCTCTTCTTCATCGTTGCCACGAGTATGGATTCAACATCATATATCAAGCCTGCGACAATGTAATCTTTTAGTAATAATCCCAAGTTTCCACAAAAGACGTGACTCTCTCCGTCGTCGTCGTCGTCGTTTTCAACCGTTGTTGCTTGTCCCCTCACTATATACACTTTCCTTGCATCGTTTTTCCCAACTCCTGTCAGAAAAGTGAGCAAACAGGTATAATGCCTCCCCCCACCCTCAAACAATGTTGCCACCACTTTACGTTTAATATTATCGAGAAAAGTTTTGAGTTCTTTTGTGTTCACTTCTCCACTGTTCCAGTATTGTGACCATATTAGGTTCTTACTATTATTGCCACTTCCACAACTTTGTTTTCTTCTCTTATACTTTATACAGCTACTGATTCTATCACGGAGATCGGCGATACACTTTTAAACGGCAGCAGAAAACCGTAAACGCCGCCAGTCTCACATGTACTATGATAGGCACTATCATAAGTGAAGAAACCTGTTACAATGATGGATCCATATTTTTATTATTTTTTTAGATAATGTTTTGTCTAGATATGTATAGGCCTGTCTTGAATAGAAACGTTGATTCTCCACCGCAGCCAAAAAGAGCCGTTTTCTTTCTTTTCTACCGGTGCTTCTACTGTTGCATGTTCTCTGCTTGTATCAACTATCATAGGAGAACTACCGTGTTCTAAAAATGTGTACTGCCCAAGTGTATCGTGCAAACGAGCTTTTTACTTCTCTATATGCATCCAAGTACGTGTCAGGATATAAGGGGATTGGGATAAAAAAAATGTAGCAGTGTATATTTAGCCCCTTGCACACTTGAGCCCTGTTTTACTGCTGGTGATGCTGCTGCTGCTGTTGCTACCGTTTGGAGGATAGTGACGATGAAGAATACAGGAGGGGCGGTTGCGGGAGCAAAAATAACTATGCTACTTTTACAGGAGTTTCGTGTACTGCTCCAACTTGACGGGAAAGGTAGGGAGAAAGAGGGAGTTTATAACGCATAATTTCTCTTGGCTGGACAGACGTCTGAAGAGGAGGAGGTGAGATGTGTGTTGGCTGATGACGGCAAGTTTTTTTCTCTTCTGGTAAGCATAAAGAACTTTTTACTTAGGATTGCCCTGCATGTTACATGAGATTTTCTTCGTGTTTACCAACCAACCATGATAGGAAAGTTATTTTGCTTTCAAGTAAGCAAGCTACTTTGTGGGAAACAAACAAAAATCTTTTTTATTTTCTCTCCTACTTTACGTCTACTTTCTCCCACTTTTATTCCGCATGCCTATATATATATATCCATAAGTAGTCCGTTCCAGGTCAGATTTTAGTGGGGAAACGGTTTGATGTATGCACTATCTTTTCATAGACGTACTCTATATATTATACACTGCTGCGCATGGGAGCAACTAGAGCCAAAATTCTGCAAACTTGCAGCACATATGTGAGGGATTCTCCTGTCAAGAAAGTTGTTGTCAAGATCTACACACTAATAGGAGTAAGTACCTTTTAGTGAGACTTTAATGACATAAAACCCCTAAATACTAAACTAACACAAGATATTATGCCACTATTCTTTGTAAATTTGTGTGTTTTCGTCATTTTCCGTTCCACAATGCATACATCTATACGAGACACACAGGTATGGGTTTAAGGAGATGTCTGTTCATCATTTTGGACCAGTTCTTCCAAAAATGGCTGCACAACATTCCTCGCTGCCAATGTATATAAAATAAATCTGGCATCGTTACGTTTTACGTTGTTACTTGCGTTGTTGTACCGCAAGAGATTGAAGGCAAGAGGGAGGCAGAGTAAAAGGGAGAGAAAGGGAGCTTAAAGTTGCATCTTTAAATATTCATATCGTTACTCGACTCCACAATGGATGTAATCGTAATACCATAATAGCTTTTCAGCTTAGCATTTTCGTCCGTCACCGTCATCATCATTAAGTTATTATTAGTCTCCCTTGTAACCACACACACGACGACGAGTTATTGAAGGAACGCACATCAGATACACTTTCCGCACTTTATAACCAAACGTCAATTTACCAACGTACAGGCTCAGGTGGAATGTTTCGCTCGCCCTCTTTTCACAATCTCCAGCCTTTTCCATGTACAGGGAACATTTTAATCTTTCATCGTTAACGGGTATGTATCTAATCAAGAAAGTTATTGCGTCAACCAATCAGCCAAGTAATTATCACAGAAAAGTGAAAGTTTTCAGGGTAGTGACGGTGGAATACCTTAAGCTGCTCTTTGCATCATCCTCTTCCCTGTGATCTGTCTCCTCTTTCACTCGACTGATGTTTTTCCTCCTATCTAATCACTAATCGAATTGCTGTTTTATGCTCACTTAAGCACATCTTGTTAGTAATGATACTCCTTTGTAGTGTGCGTCACCCGGTATGCATGCTTGTTTAGCGAAGCACGTAAGAAGCAACTGTACCCAGAGCGCTCTCGCCGTATCTACTTTCTCTAGCCCGGTTGTCGTATACGCAAAGTAGTGAACGGGAATTGAGCATGGAACACTTTTGTCTAGGCAAACTCACTAATGAATGACAAAA